>JANTPZ010114391.1:0-33519 GCA_025593235.1 Vachellia pachyceras
CATAGCTTTAACTTTTTCAATGGCCACAACCACTGATAATGAACCAATTTCTTTATAACCATTCAAATCTTCGGAATCAAAAACCATTTCCAACATGCCACAGTCTCCAATTTCTAGTTCTCCCAAGTTGTTTAAATATTTCAGCACAGGAAGGGTTACCAATTTCACAAAGCCACAACTTTTCACAATCAGCATTTTCAAGTTGTTGAATGAGTTGTGTGATAGTTGATCCCATGTCATTGAAATCAAATCATTCAATAAATTCGATAATTTTAATATCTCCAACTTTGGAAGTGATACCTGCTCATAGAAAATTATTAAACACTAATTACTTTCGATTTGGAAGATAATATTTTGCATGAAAAATTGTTTAAATGTCTAGTATTTATATATATAGCTCTCATCTATCAAAATATTTTAAAGATGCTGCTAAAATTCAATTAGAAATTTCAAGTTCCTGAAAAATAAATTAAGTACCTAAAAAATGAAGTAACTGTAAAATGTTATATTAGCTAGCCGAATATCAAAGGAACCAATCTAGCTCGTGATTTTTGTAGATATGTCAAAATTATACAAGGAAAAAACAGAAAAAATTAAGAAAAACAAACTTCAAAACGCCATAACAGACTCAGCAAAGTAAATAACTCCAGCGAAAGTGATTTTTTATACACGAAAATAAATCAAGTGAAAGTGATTTTCCTTGGTAATTGACTATGAGGTTTTAAAGAAAAAAATAAGAATAACGAAAATCATATGAATATGCCTTATTGTGGAAAAGTGATACGTTTTTCTTAGTTTAATCAAGAGTGTTCGAAAATTTTATTACAGTAGTTAATAATCAAAACCATACTACATTCTCATGAATATTTAGTGATACGAAAAATTCATATATTAAAACTAAAATACTCAACAATATGGAATTCACAATTTTTTGGTTGTAAAACGAATAATTTGATGCTTCATTATTTATTTTAATACTTGAAGTTAGCTTTTCTCTTTTATTAGCTAATTTTAATTGATTAAAAGATAAAAAACTGCAAACTTCCGTATAGTAGCCTAGTAGCAAACTAATATAATTCTAGAAAAAAATGAATTTAGCAGGTAATTAAGTTTAAAGTTTTGTAAGAAGATAAAATATGAAAAATGTGACTATAATAAGGTGAACATACCTTGTTGTAAAGTGATTCCAAACTGTTATTGTATGCCCTATTTGTTGTAATGTCATAGTGTACTGAGTTTAAAACATTGTATTTAATATCCTCACTTTCAATTTGAAGATACCTCAAATGTGAAAATCTTCCATCATGACCATGAAGAACATGTTCAAGCTCATTAGGTCCATATAAATACAAATCTCCAACTCCTTCCAATAACTTTTGAACCCCTGGTGTCAAATGGATACTACTCTCCATCTCAAGCTTCAATACCTTTGAAGTTTCATAACTGTCTTGCCATTTCCAACACTTTCCAATGAGTATTCTGTATCTCTTCAAATTCATATCTAAGAAAAAAGTTCTTAGGCAACATGAGACATTAGGAATATGAATGTCAAAAGAAGAGAGTGGCAAATCATTTAACTCATCAAGACTTGCATTCTCATCAACTTCGCTGGATCCTTCAACTTTCCACTGGTTAAAGCTGTTTCCCATGTACAAAACCTCCAATTTTTTCAAGCTAGATAGGAGTTTCTGTAGAATCACTTTGAGATAATGAGCCAAATTCAACATTTTTAAACAAGTCAATTCTGCCTGTTCAATAGGTAACCATTGAACTCTAGAGTGAGCGAGACTTGGACTTTTAAATTATTCAAATTTTTAACCTCGGCTATATCTTCAAGATAGCAAGAGTGGAGACACAATGCTTTTAGTTTTTGCAATGAACTGAGTGATGGAAGTAACGGAAAATACATATTAGCAAAAGTCAACACTTTTAATCCCTTTGATGATTTGAAAAACATATTGGGTAAGGTCAAACCAATATTTTTTTTTTTTGCTGTTTAGCAAATAGAATTCTAGTCTCGGGCCATGCTACTCTTTCGGAAAGTTACCAATAATGTCACTGTCTTGTAAACTTTTTTGTATAAAAAAAAAAATTGCCTTGTAAGCTTCCAGCTCATTTTCTTCTGGCCATTCATTCAACTTTCTATGCCTCACGATGAATGCAGGTAATTCGTTGGATGCAATCGATAATGCAACATCTCGAAAAACATCATGCATTGTAATATAGTGGCTAGAAAATGTATCAAGGAATAAGTTTAATGATTTTAGCTTACTCACAACAGTAGAGACTCCATTGTAGGCTTCTTCCATGTCTTCTTCGTGTTTAAGAATATCTAACCCCACAGAGCACATGAGCAGATCTTCAATTAAGAGATCATGGGACAACATTGCAGAGAGCAAGAAAATATCTTTCTTCTCTGAGTTTAGATGATCGTAGCTTAACCTTAAAACGGTATCCACCTCTTTAATTCCTGTGATGTTTCTCCCTAATCTTTTCAACCGTACAGGGGCATCTGATGAGTCTTGTTGTAAGGGCAATCAAATAAAAACTAAGTTAAATGCAATATAATAGCACTAACCTAGGTCGATCTCTACGTGGAGCCTATATTTAACTTCTAAGCAATTTAATGTAAATAACCAATTAACCAAGAATTACTAAATTGATTTTTCTAATTAATTAAACTAAATGAATGTAATTAAATTCAATAAAATGGATATCTTAGGTGACTGAATCCACTAACCTTCCTTGTCCCATTTAATATTAAATTCTTTTAACGAAGTACAAGGACTAGTAAGAACCCTTACTAATCAATATTCCTAACTTTTTAATTTAATCTAAATCTAGACTCAATTAATCAATTAGAAATATCGTAGTACTTAGCTCATGTTATATCTATAAAAGATTCTCTTTACCTCTAATTAATTTCTAGAAACCTAGCAAACCAATTGATCTCAAGAGAATAAAAGACAGCAATTGAATAACGAACCCTTGAAAAAAATAGGCATTCCATGTTTATGATGGTTATAATTTACACCATATAATTTTCAGAATACCGTATTTTTTTTTGATTGAAAGAATACCGTATTACATAGTTTACACCATCAATAAAACCAACCATGCACTAAAGATAGAATTTTGACCATCGTATGCCTGAAATCACTTGGATCACTCCAAGAAAGATCTGAAAGAATAAATTTTTCTTTAAAGAAACAAGTAAATTCACACAAGAAATTATACAAAAAATGAGACTTGATGTGTCAAAGGCGCAATGAATAATGTTGGGGTTGTGGTTTTTTTTTTAACAAAATTTTAGAAAAGGGGTTGGGTTTACCCAAGATCTAAGGGTAAGTCACTTAACTTATGATCCATTGGGACCTGTCCCCATAAGCATTGGAGCAAGTCAAGCAAACCCTTTAGTCTGACCACATAGGTAGATTAACCTAACTTTACTAAGTCGTAGTGATATCTCCCCAAACGACACTGACAACGTGGGCCTAGAGACTATCCACATTTATTCGGCCTGCTATCTATAAGATAAAGCTTAGAGTATTAACTGTCAAACTCTAACAAAATAGTATGAATTTGGCCAAAAAAAAAGTATGAATGAATTGCGGGGAAAATGCATGAGTTCCATAGAAGACAACATATAATGAAAAAATTCCTGGAAATTTTAACAGTTACTAAAGAGTTCCTTATATCATCCTCAATGAAATCTATTGTTTTTTTTTGCAATGTCAATTGTGCCCTTAGTTGTATAAAAAGAAGTAGATATAATTCTTTAATCCTATTTATAATTAACATAATTAAATTTCCTATATCAATGTATGACTTTGTTCTCACAAAAAATAATTTATATTAAATATGAATAAAATTAAAAAATTAATTTTAAAGTTGAAATGTTGTTATCTTGATATATATTGGGCTTGTTTGGATAGTCTGTTGGGAGAATGATCACAGATTCCAAGGCAAATATGTGAGAGGAATTTTATCTCGGTAAGCGCATGAATGGTTTTTGGGGAGGCAAACGGCCTCCCCAAACAAGCCTATTCTAGTTATAAATCATGTTGATAATATTGTAATATTTTAAATTATTTATTCATATTTATAATACTAACGGGTCGCAAGTGGTTCCCGAAATTCTGTCTCTATATTTCCCAAATAATCTTCAATAGGATGATGTTGCATAAATTAAATTTAACTGTCATCTATTGGGTAGAGGGTTCATGCATGGTCAAAATTTGAAAAAAAAAAAATAAGGGCGTGACCTTCTAAGGGTTTATGTACAGCTGATCCAGAGTTAGGAGGGTTATTTCTATTTTAGCATTTTAAATTTATACACTGCTTTAATAATCATCATACTGCATTTTAGCTCATACATACATATAAGGAGTGAGATTACATGTGAGTACTGTTACATTCAGTCCAATTCCACAGGCAGGGATTGGCCAGTCACTAAGGATGTGAATTTGCCTGAGACGATTCAGCGTCACCCTTGACCACTACTGCAATGCAACGTGGGACTATTATACGAAAATGAAAGAGACGAAATTGGGTCCCAAGTAAATCGGTCTCATACGATCATAATTTTAAAAAAAACTTGAATTTCAAGTGAGTTAAATAAGTCTAAAACAATAAATTTCTCTTTAACGGTGTAAATTCACAGAAAAAGATACAAAAAAAATGAGATTGATGTGTCAAAAGGCGCAAGGAATAATGATGTGCACTGTTTTTTACCACTCTTATATTGCATTGGGCATTTGGGAACGTAATAGAAAAGTATTTTTATATAAGTTGAGACATTTTTGTGAATGAGATTATCTCGTTTTGTAAAATATCACTGTTAAACATATGTTTGAGCTGTTCAAACGTTGAGCCAAACATGACCTTATAATATGGAAATGGGATAACACTGACAACGTGGTTCCAGAGATTATACACATTTATTGGGCCTGCTATCTATAAGCTAACTTTACAATCCAAGAGAAATAATTTTCAAAACTCTAACAAAATGGTATGAATAAACCGTGGGAAAATTGCATCAGTCCCATGCAAGACAACATATAATCAAAAAATTCTTGGAGATTTTAACACTTACTAAAGAGTTCTTAAAACCTCAGTGAAATCTAACGTTTTTGTGCAATGACAATTGTGCCCTTAGTTATAGAAAAAGAAGCAGAGAAGCTGCATCAGTGTTTTGTGCGCGTTTACCGTGATCTACTCTGGATAATAATTCAAACCTCCTCTCCTCTTGATTTTGTGTGGACAACTTGTTAGTATACAATATTCATCTTCTCTCATAGAGCTTAAACATTGATAGATTTTTTTTTTTTTTTGTATTGATATGTTCTAAGCATTGAATCTATGTTACTGGGCAAAGGTTATGGATTGGGCTCATCCTTGGATGATATGGTTCAAAATAAATAAGTTATACAAAACTTGTGCTGAACTTATCTTTTATTCATAGTCTTTAGTGTTGTTCTTGGGTTTTCGTTGTGGTTGGGATATAATAATGAAATGTTGCTCTATTTCTGTGTTTGGTGATGGATGGATTGCTTTATGTTTTCATCAAGGATAAGTGGAAATATGTGGATTTAATAAACGCTGCTGTGATTATACCTACTGTCATACTGATAGAGGTGTGTTGTCAACTGTGCATCGGTAGTTTTATGGGGAGTACATTGGGGAAAAATTGTTGTGCTTCTTGGAAAAGAAGGTTGTGGCTTTGGCTCATCTTTAGATGATTTAGTATAAAATAGGTAAATAATACAAAGCTTTGTATTGAACTTTTACTTTATTTATAGTCTTTATTGTTGTTCTTAGTTTTTCATTGTAGTTGGTTCTTGTTTGTATGTTTGACAATAGATGTGTCACTGTTTTTTCTTCACGTATAAGTCAAAATATGTGAATGTAATGAAAGCTTTTGCAATTAGACATACTGCTGTTAGAAAAATGTGCTGTCAATAGATATATCCGCAGTTATTAATATGACTGTTTGAGCTGTTAATCAAAACCGTTTGCTACAGGTTATCGGTTTTGTGACCAGTAAGTTAAGGAAGAATTTGTTTTGTTTCTTTCATGTGGGGGAAATTTATAAATAGTAGAAAGGAAAATATTCAATATATTGGTGGTTGTCTAAGAGCAAAATGCATTTACGAAGACACAGTGGAGTTGAGAAAAACCATATCATCAATAAGAGAATTGCCAATGAGAGATTTTTAACTTCCGGGAGGGTTTTTTCTAGAGGTTAACCAAAACTAGGTGGAAATCACACAAGAAAAGAAAGAATAAGGCTCAAATATCCTTCCGGGAGGGTTTTTTTCTAAGATGTTTTCTCCTTAAAGATCAAGCTATGAAACAAGGTTAATAACATTGCACCAAAGGTATTCTACTATGCTAATTAACTAAAAACAGAAATCACTCAAAGCAAATGCAATCAAACTAGCCATGTAACATTTACAAGCATTGTGTAAAAAGATTTTTAAAAGAGATGCCCTAGGATTACAAAAGTCAAGTAGCAACAGAAAATGAATCAAATCGTTTATATAACAATGCAAAACACCCAGGATACTGAAGAGAAGAGACACAGAAGCTAGCAGCAAAATTTCCAAGTAAGAATCACTCTGAAATCATGCAATGCAATCCATAAAACAAATAATAAGGTGGATAAGAGAGCAATTATAGCAGCAATACTCGAGAAATTGTAACAATTCCATAGACAAATTTTTTTTTACCTCAATTCAACAACAGCCGTTAACAATCCCTCCCCCACACTTGATTAATACATTGTCCTCAATGTATAAACACAACATCATCTTAACCCAAACTCTCAGGTGAAGTGGAAGTTGTGAAGTCCGATTTGAAATCAAAGCACAACACATCACTTTCACAAAGAGAAGAGAAATAAGAGATAGGATAAAGTAATGTGAAATGAGAGTGGACACGTATAAGTCAAGTGCTTAAAAGAGATGGCAAAAGTAAGAATAAACAAAGTATAAAGTTACTAAACAAAAACAAACAGCAATAACTACAATTACTGGAAACGTTCCCTCCCCCACACTTGTTTTCTTCATTAACCATTTAAATATAACTAATCATATGAAATACAAAGAAACAAGAGAGGAAAGATACGACCTTCCACTTAAATCTCCGCAGACTCTTATAGGAGAAGTTCTTATCTCGAATGAGAAACATGAAGTTCTTTATCACTACTTCCCCTACATTAGACTTTCTTAGAAGTGGCTCCCGATCACTATGTAAAGGCTCCAAAACATAGGGTCTGCAACCACAGCCTTGCCTAATGTGATTCTGCAAAATAAATAGTGGACCAACCGCAATATCTAATCCAAAAATGCAAATATGGAGAGATATAGAGTAAGTTAAGAATAACTTAGGAACAAAACTCTCCAAATATGAATCACAACCAAGAAAGTCAATGAGATTCCCTTCAGTAGGAACCAGACAAACACTGAAATTTTCACAATTATTTTGTGCTTGCAAAGTGGATGTTAGAAATTTATAATTGCCAGAGCATAGCAGAACATCTTTACCATCACTAGAGTATTCATTCTCATGGAAAAATTCATTCTTATTTGCAATTTTGTCAGTTAAACTTTCAGAATCCTTAACTAGTGAAAGATCCTTAAAAAAATCATGCTTATCAATTTTAGCACTGCTAGTACTATCAAATGATGTTATTTAGGTGCTGAGGGACTTCATTTACAAATATCTATCATCACTTAAAAACCTAAAAGGCAATTTTATAGGTGAACGAAATCGAGGATTGCCTTATTTGTGAAGGATCAAATGAGGAAGGAAACTTTTTGTGGGACGAAATCAAAATCACCCCTTAATTTACTCTGTAGTCACTCTTTTTTTTTTCTGTATTATGCTCAAGTGTTGGAGCAATTAAGTGGACAAACCCCAGTATTCTCGGAAGGTAAGATTATTGAGTTCCTTTTGATTTAGTTTTGTTTGTTATTCAACTATCTCATTTACATTTTTTCCTGGTGAGCTTCGTTATAAAGGATGAAAGGTCCGTATGTTATTTTCAAATTCAATTATGATTGAAGTTGGCAGAAACAATTTTTTAAAGTAACCACTCATTCAAGACTTTGGCATTGGTTCAGTTAAAACTTGTATGATGATTCATTTTGGGGTCAAAGCCATATAAATTTCAGTGGGCCTTGGAACAGGAACTATTCTGTGTACATCAGACGATACTTGTATCATGATAGATCTTATTTCTCTATCTCATTTTGTGACTTTATTTCAGTTTATGATGCACTTGGTCTGGTAGGGACAGTCAATAAATATATTACTATTGTTTGCCTTGACAATTTTTATTATCAGCGTTTGTGTATGTAAAGTTTGACTATTTGACGGGGTCTAATTTGGCTAAATTTATTCTGTCTTAAGGTATTATTCTTCAATTGGGATATATGTGATATATTTCTAAGTTGTCATAGAACGCCATGGATTCCGTGTTGGTCGACACCAAAAATGCAAGTCCTGTGTTGGAATTTATAGCATAGGATAACTAAAGAGAATGCAATGAAGTAGTTTCAATCAAGCATGTATAATTCAGAACTTGTCTCAACAAGTTGTATATTAGAACACTATATCTGAAGCGTATATGGTTTTGCCTTTTAGAATTATGGTATGATTTTGGTCATGTTTAGCTCTTGAGTCTACTTATTTGAAGAATCTATTTCGTGTTTTTCACCTTAATAATTTGTTATATTTTTGGATTCTCACATATATTTACTTGGGCCATTTGCTGTTGACTTTTAAGTAGTATGAAGGTCGTCTATAAAAAAAGTAAAATTCTTTTGAAATTGGAGAAAAAGACGAGAAAGTGAGATTCACTCATGTTTTTATGCTCTCTATGTCTCCCAACTGTCACAGACACAGGCAGATATGAGGTGTGAAGGTGACAGGAAAGACCAAGAGAAGAAGAAAGCATAGGAATTGTCACTGGTATTCCAAGGGTCAACATCCTTGTTGCAGGTCACAACTCACAAAGCAACCTAGTTTACCTATGATATGGCAAAGTTCGTTCTTACCGCTAATTTTCTATTTTATGTTGATTTTGTGCCTTCTCACTTCAGGTGTTTTGCATGTGATGCGTCCTACAGTTGAGGTCACCAATTGGGATAATAGACACAACCAAAAATCAAAGTGGGTTACATGTGCAACTTGCTTGAAACTTTTATTTATGCTCACACGATTTCTTCTGTTTTGTATGAACTTTTATTTATACAATTTATTTCAAGTTTCAGCATCGACACATTTTGATGAAATATTGTCAATCCAGTGTTTTACTAAAATCATTTAAGCTATGAAAACCAGTGCTAGTTTAAGTTCAAAACTGGTTTAATGTGGTCCTTATCAGTTGGTGACCATTGTTGATCTAATGGAACCAGATAATTTGATCAGGTTTTGACCTCTCTGTCCGTGTTTGTGATTGAGACTAAAAAGGATCTACTTTTGCACTGATATAAATAACATGAGATATGTTCGGTACCATGAGTGTTATTGTAATTTGAACAGGCAGCAAAAAAGACGAGAGGCGGAGGAGAGAATATCAACTCATAGGAAGGAAAGAAGGTCATGAGCTCCACTCATGTTGGTTTGTGGAACTCATGGCCAGACCAGTTTTAAGTCCTTCAGATTGTTGCCCACAAACATGTTGGTTGACCATTTTTGAGAGGGCACTGAATCATGATTGGATTTCCACTAAAGTCGTGGCTGTGCAAAATGCACAACCGGTTCATTTTTTAAATGTCCGTGCATAGAATTTTCTGTTTGATAATTCTTAATACTCTCTGTTTTTTTTTTAAATCAAGAAAGCGTGCTCCTCTTTCATTATTGTGAGTTTATAGTAGAAGTACTGCCATATTAGTCATTGAACAAAATTAGTGCAAAAATCGTTTCAATTATCTTCTCAAGATATACTTCTTCTCTCGCATGATACGGGCATTCATTTGAACATACAACTGTTTATTTTTTTTCTAAATATTATTTGTGGGATATCTAATAATCTTAATAACTGCTTCAGAACCAACATGGAAAATTAAAGGAATTAAGAGTAATTTTTTTAACTGATGCCAAGAGAGAGTCTAAGTATGAAATAAATATGGTGAATAATTATTAACATAAACATTCTAACTGGTATTATATTTGATTAAAGTAAGAGCTATTAAACTTATTTGGATAGTGTAGAGAAATAGAATAAATTAGTTACCGCAAATATAATTTGATTTTTCTAAAATATTTATGTTTTGGTAACATTATATTACACCTCAACTTATAAGTAAGTTAAATTAGTTTAGAGATAATGATAAATATAGAAATAAATTGAATTAAATTTTTATGTTTATGAATAGATTTAACTCCAACACTAATATTTTAAGGATAACAATGTAAAGCTAATATGTGCCAAAGAAAGCCAGGTGTCGAAGGTAAGCTTTGTTTATTATTCACCTAAAAAATTTATCTTTATTTCCAGGCAATCTCTTTTGATATTTGAACAGTAACATCAAAGTGATTCAAAGCTATAAATTTAGAAAAAAATAAATTTATCTGTAATCTTGATTTTCTTGAAGTCAAGTGATGCACAATTAAAATTATAGACATATCATATGTTACATTTTATATCATTATTGTTCTTTTTATACCTTTACATATCATGGAAATTGATCTTGTTCTGTACATTTATCAGGATCTCCATGGTCAATTGTGACCAATCTCATTGACCTAATTGATCTTAATAACATAATTTAGCAAACCACAAAGTTGAATGAAAACTTGTGCAATCACAACACACCAATTTATGAGTCTTCCATACGTTAGAGTCATAATACACAATAAAACAATCCATGAATAAAAGATAGAAGTTTGACCAGAGAGGCCAAGTCATTCATCAGTCAAATTATTGATGAAATTATCTATAACGAAAACAGAGTCTCATTTATCACTAAAACATATTTTTTTGTGAATTGAACAAAAGCATCATCGCACAAACAACTATCCACATTCTTTCATCAAATTTCAATATCATCACCAACACCTGCATTAATCAATTGAGGAAAAGAAAAGGACCGTATTAAAACTATGTTTATATTCTACATAAATATCCATGATGTTATATAATAGCATAACTATTTTGTAGTCAGTACATCGAAAATGCATGTTTTTACGAATTCTACTTTGCAAATATTTAGCATATTTAATAGAAAAATTGGGTTAAATAGGTGTGTGAATCAAATTCTCGTAGTCATCCATTTTTTTACCATGCCTTTGTTTTTTTCCTCATCAACTATAGCTAATATCTTTTAAAAAACAAAAATTTCTTATTTTTCTTCTGAACCAATTGAACCATTACAATGGAGAGAATGTTCACAAACTCATAGAGAAAGAAAATCTGACATCTATAAAAAGGTGTTTTATGAGAAACGGGCGCAAACAGATAGCTCCATTTTTATTGATTTGAAAGTAACTACTACCAGAGAAAGATATAGAAAGTAACTACTACCAGAGAAAATCTGACATCCATTTTTCTTTTACGCTTCATGGCTTCATGTATAAAGCTTTTATTGATTTGAAAGTAACTACTACCAGAGAAAGATATAGAAAATCAGCAGAAAGATACACAAACATTTTAAGAAAATGAGAAAGGTGTTTTAGCAACAAAATCATAATAAACTAAGAAACCTGAACGTGAATGATAACATGAATGATGGACTTATCCTTCTATACATTAACAACGATCTCCTGCAATACCAAACCATAAAATTAATTTGCCTCAAAAAATGTAATTGTGAAGAAAGACAGTGTTGGCATAATTAAGCACGATATAATCAAATTTCTATTTCCTTATGGTAGTTAGCTATACATTTCAGGAAACAACATATTTGTTAATGTGTGGGTAATATCATACCTTTGCTGAGGATAGCATCTTCATTGTTTTGTTAAGGTCTTCTTCATCCTTCCATGCCATATCATGCTCTTCTATTTTCACTTTAGACAACTTTGGTGTTTTCAACACTCCTGGACAAAACACGTTCATTTCGGGACATCCTGTTATTTTTAACTCATATAATTTTGGGAATTGTAAGGTGTGACTTTGTGAAGAGAACATTTTCAAGCTTGGCATATCAGTAAATTTGATCTCCCACAATCGGTTGAATGTGATTTTGCCTTCCACATCTTCATTGATCTCATTCATTACAATTGCCTCCATATCTTTGCAATAATTTATCTCCAACCTTCCAAGACTCACCAAGCTTTTGGCAGTTGAACTAGTCACTAAATGGATGAGCTGATGACATCCATATACCTTTATCTCCCACAAACATTGGAATGAAGCAGAGGAAGGTGCCAACTTAATCAAGTTACAACAACTTTCAACTTCAAGGGATGTTAGGTTTTGATGAAGCGGTGGCAGCTGAGAATCATCCTTCCATATGCTCTTGAGCTTATCCAAATGGGCTATGCATGATTGCTCAAATGGTGGGATTTTCTCCATAAAATCATTAGTAATGTGGTCGTGCGAAGGAAATATCTCCTCGAAGGAACAATGCTCCACAAAAAGTGAATACAATTTGGGAAATCTTTCAAGGGAGCTATACGGAAAGGTTACCCCTTCATCCATGAAGCCTTCCACATAAAGAGCTTCCACTTTTGGAAAGACATCGTTTATCATTGTGATATTCTCTGCATTTAACGCCATGCTTTCCGTTGTGAAAATTACCTATAAAATGATAATTAATAAAACAATCAGTAAGGCATTTAGTAAATCAGATCAATATATTGTTCTAAAGCATTTGATCTTTCTTAATGGATCGCTCATCTTGTGCTAATATATATATTTTTCATCAACCTCCCCTCCCAAAAAAAATCACATCAGGATATTAAAATTACGAATAAAAACTATAAATTAATTTTATTGCCCAAGATCATTCCTTGTAATTGAATATTTGAGTTAGGTAACAACTTCACCATTTCCTTCTAATTTACATTTAGCTCTAGGCTTTGAATGCTGGAAATTGCCTGAAAAACGGCTAATAATGAAACTATAATTATCAGAAGGGAATATAATAATGACGTCAACATATTTTTAAAAAGAATGGTTTCCTATTTTACTGTTGTGAATCAAATGTGAATTGACTCATCATCTTTAGATAATATCCAAACTTTAAAATAAAAATAAAATATTTTAAATCATTTTGTTGTACCCATTCTTTCTGGTCAGAGATGTACCAAACAATATTACACTATTTTGCAATATGCCATATTCATTAATCATCATTTGCTTACAGCTAAAGTTTATAATTTATGGGCAGATGGTAGGATGTTCAAACTTCAATATTTGTTTAAAATATTTATCTCATGCTCAAATTTGTAGATAATAAAGAATTTTTTAAAATGTGGAAAATAATAATGTCAGTATGTTAGACGTACCTCTTTAATAGTAAACCGATGTTGGATAGTGTCATTAAGATTAGTCATCCAAATATCTGTAGGATTTCCAAATCCATTCTCTATTTGAATACTTTTAAGCAACGGGGCATGGACGACCCCTGGACAAAACATTGTGAGTTGAGGACACTCTCTTATAGTTGTATGTTCTAATGATGAAAAGCTGAAAGTATAATTATGACCGCAAAATCTTTTCAATCTTGTTAGATCAATAAGTTCCAAAATCTCTAGTTTGCTCAAAACGATTTCCTTATCCTCTTCATCGTCCCCTTCCTGCTGTGTAATAATTTCCTTTATTTGATCACAGTAACGGATTGAGAGATGTGTGAGATGGGCTAATCTTCGAGCAGCTAATGACATCATCAAAGTGGTCAAACCTTGACAAGATTCCACTTCAAGATGTGTAAGATTCAGTGGCACAACCACTGAAGAAGACTTCATCACTTTAGAATCATTCAAATCTTCAAAACTAAACACCATCTCCAACATGTCACATTCGCTGATTTGCAGTTTTTCCAATTTGTTTAAAGATTTTAGCACATGAATGGGCACTGATTTTAGAGAACCACAACTTTGCACAATCAACGTTTTTAAGTTGCTGAATGAGTTGTGTAAAAGTTGCTCATCCCATATCAATGAAATCGAATTGTTTAAGAAATAGGATAATTCCAATATCTTTAACTTTGGAAGCACCACCTGTTGAAAGAAAGTATTGTTAGTTGAAAATAAGTTCTAATGCGTAGGCTTGTTTTCCATGAAAGAACATTTAAACATCTTAATTAAATCTATCATCATCATCATCATCATCTATCACAACATATTTCAAGACATTGCAAAAAGTTCAATTTGAAATTTCAAGTTCAAAAAATTAAAAAAATTAACTAATTAGAAAATGAAAGAATTGTAAATTGCTACAGAAGCTAGTCCAAAATAAGAAGAACAAAATAAGTAATTCTAGTGAATATAATTTTTGGGAAACGAGGAAAAAATATGAATATATTTTGGCAATATAAGTTTGAAATGAAGTTAATGCAAGTTAACAAAAGAATAATTTAATTGATTTGAACATATACCTGATTATGGTCAAAAAGTAATCTTAGTCCCGCACCAATCGCTCTGTCATCAATGTTGAAAGCCTCTGTTTTCATTCTTGGTAGACCATCGAGTTTTAATATTCTCAACCTATTGAATATGATTCCTCCCCTTTCTACATCTTCACTACTCTCTTTCTTTATAATTTCTTCCATTTTCTCACAATCACTTATCTCCAATGTCTCAAGATTCACCAAACTCTTGGCAGTTGAATTTGTCACTAAATACACGAGCTGATGACATTTGGAAACCTTCAATGCTGTCAAATTATGGAATGAAGCCAAGGATGGTGCATGTGATGGGACTATCTGCTCAAAGGAACAATCCTTCACATGAAGTTGTTTCAACTTCGAAAATCTTTCAAGCAATGTATATGGAAATGTTAACCACTCATCATCAACAAATCCTTCTATGTCAAGAATTTGCACTTGAGGACAACTCTCCACTGGGAACTGGTCATTCCTTATCATGCTAGCATCGTACTTATCTAACACCAACTCTCTTGATGCCACAAATCGCTGTAAAGCAAGGTTATGGAAAAACAAATTATTCAATCACAACAACATAATTTGTTAAATGCACTCACTACAAGAAAAACAGCTCTGAATGATTTTGTTGCTCATTTTCTTCTCGTCAAACAAGTGTTGATCTCATTAAGTTTTACAGTTAACCTTGGAAAAGAAATTAAATAACAATGTCAACTACAACAAAAAAGAACAGTATTAATAAAACAATAATTAATGCTATGCTTCCCATTCATTAATTATGACACAATTGCTTGTGTTGTTTTGTAATTGAAGTTATGCAACTAGAATATTATAATTAAGAGCTTAGCAGAAACTTTAAGCCGAAACATTTATGCATGCTAAACGCACCTGTTGGTAGAATGTTTTGCTAAGATTGGTGTCCCAAATTTCATTATGTCCTCCCCAATACTCTAATAGCTGAACGCTTTTAAGAGCTGGTGTATCAATGAGTCCAGGAGAGAATATTTTAAATTTTGAACATTTGTTCATGACTATTTTCTCCAACAATGGAAACCTGAAAGTATAATTGTACCCACAAAATCTCTTTAATCTTAGCATCTCATCAAATTTCAACACCTTCAATTTACTGAAAATGATTTCCTTGTCCTCATTATTCTCTCCTTCCTGCTTGGTTATAATTTCCTCCATTTCATCACAGTAACTAATTGAGAGATATGTGAGATGGACCAAGCATTGAGCAGTTGATGCTGTCATCAATGTAGTCAACTGTGAACAAAATGTCACTTGAAGGTATGTGAGATTTTGTGAAGAAACCAGGGATGGTGACAGGCTTCTCAAATTGACAATATGGCTGAGAGTCAATGTTGAAAAGGAAGCGGCAACTTCATCTGTTTCAAGAGCCTCCTCAAAGTCACCATGCAGTTGCAGCTGCTCTAGATTTGGAAAGCTCTTCCATAATGATTTGTACGAAATAGTTAATCCATCATAAAGAAAAAGAGAAAGCATTTTTACTTTAGGGAATTGATAAATTGGAAATGGGTGACTTATCATAGCTTGTTCACCCCGCAATTCCAACTCCTCCAAATTAGGAATAACCTGCGCAATACATAGATAATAAGTTAATTGTATAAAAACATTGCAACAACAAATGATTACATCAAAGGCATATGCTTTTTTTTATAACAGTATCTTCAAATAATTAAAATTTCATACTCCTACTTTAACAATTTTGATATACGCATTTCATTAACTTTAAATATTAATTATGTTAAATTAAAGTGAACATGAATCTTTATTGTCAATTTTTCATTACCACATACAAATATTATTCCTCATTTTTTTTAAAAAATAAAGTATAAAATTAAATATTATAACGTCTCAAAAACAGGGGAACTATTCCACCTAGTAATTCAAATATTTAAATACAACTCCAAATAGAAAATTATTTTATTATTTAATAATATATGTTAGTTAAAATAGTTATTGTGAGTCATTCGTTTTTTTAAATGCCTATCATCATATCCTAAACAACCAACATTCAATTAAATATTCGAGTGCTAGGAATAATTCACATATTCAAAAATATCAAATTCAAGCGTTCTTTATGATGTAAAATTACTATTTAATTTAGAATTGTACCTGATCACAAGACAATAGAGGATGATTTGAGTTTTGCGTGCTCTCTTCCTTGTGTATTTCTAATGAACCTGAGACTTCCTTTTCAAATATTTCCAATTCACGACAATCTTCAATAGATAACTGTTGAAGGTTGGGCCACTCTAATGTGTGTCTCTGTGGATAAAAGTTCCTCAACTTTTGAAGTCGACGAAGCTCAAAGGTAGTCAACCTTGGAAACTTGAATGCAGCAGTAGTAGATTCTGAAGCTTGATCATTTGCAACTATTACATTTATACCACACCTATCTATTCGAAGCTCTTCAAGATTAAGAAGCATGCCTTTAGCTATAGAAGATGCAGGGAATATACTTGTGAGGCTTTCACAATTAGAAACATCTACACTCCTTAGACTTGGTAAGGAGACACTTCCTTGATTGTGACTGCTCCACACATTCGTTAATTTTGGCAAACGATGTAGCTTTAACATTTTTAGCGGCACAACCACTGAGGATGACTCAATCTCCACATTTCCGTTAGTCCCCATTTTTACAATTTCTTTCAAATTTTCACAGACACTTATTTCTAATGTTTCAAGATTCACCAAACTCTTGGCAGTTGAATTTGTCACTAAATACACGAGCTGATGACATTCGGACACCTTCAACTTTGTCAAATTATGGAATGAAGCCAAGGATGGTGCATGCGATGGGAATATCTGCTCAAAGGAACAATCCTTCACATGAAGTTGTTTCAGCTTCGGAAATATTTCGAGCGATGTTACACACTCATCATCAACAAATCCTTCAATGTCAAGAATTTCCACTTGAGGAAAACCCTCCACTGGGAACTGGTCATTCCTTATCATGCTAGCATCTTCCTTATCTAACACCACCTCTCTTGATGCCACAAATCGCTGTAAAACAAGGTTATGGGCAAACATATTATTCAATCACAACAACATAATTTAATATTTTTACACTAAAGTTAAATGAGCTCACTACAAGAAAGACAGCTTTGAATGATTTTGTTTCTCATTTTCTTCCTCGTCAAACAAGGGTTGATCTCATTTAAGTTTTATAATTAATTTTGGAAAAAAATTAAATAATAATATCAACTACAACAAAAAAGAATGGTAATAATAAAACAATAATTAATGCTATGCATCCCATTCATTAATTATGATGTAATTGTTTGTATTGTTCTGTAATTGAAGTTATGCAACTAGAATATTATAATTAAAAGTTTAGTAGAAACTTAAGCCAAAACATGTAGAGGGACATTATGTTAAATATCATAACAATCGAACTTTCACAAAGATGAGCATCTCTTCTTGTAAAAGCTGGATATAGCAAGAATTGAGCATGTCAAATGCACCTGTTTGTAGAATGCTTTGTTAAGATCGGTGTCCCAAATTTCATGATGCTCTTCTCCCAGATCCTTTGACAACTGAACGCTTTTAAGAGATGGTGTATCAATGTTTCCAGGAGAGAATATTTTGAACGTTGGACATCGTGTCATAGTTATTTTCTCCAATAATGGAAATCTGAAAGTATAATTGTACCCACAAAATCTCTTTAATCTTGGCATCTTATCAAATTGCAACACCTCCAATTTGCTGAAAATGATTTCCTTGTCCTCATCATTCTCTCCTTCCTGCTTGGTTATAATTTCCTCCATTTCATAGCAGTAACAGATGGAGAGATGTGTGATATGGACCAAGCATTGAGCCGTTGATGATGTCATCAATGTGGTCAACTCAGGAGATGAGCTCACTCGAAGGTGTGTGAGATTTTGCGAAGAAACCAAGGATGGTGACATGCTTCTCATATTGGAAATAAATTTAAGAGTCAATTTTGAAAAGAAAGCAGCAGCAACATCTGTTTCAAGAGCCACCTTAAAGTCACCATTCAGCTTCAGCTTCTCTAGATTTGGAAAGCTCTTCCACAGTGATTTGTACGAAATATGCCACTTCCCATCATCAACAGATAGATGAAGCCTTTTTACGTTAGGGAAGTGATACATAGGAAATCGGCCACTTCCTATCATCTCAGCGCATTTACCTGTCAATCTCAACTTCCCAAAATTATAAATAACCTGCACAATAAATAGATAATAAGTTAATTGTATGAAAAAATGTAAAAACTAAATAATACATCAAAAGGTGTATACTTCTTTAATAACGACATCTTCAAATTAAAATTTAATACCAAATATTATCAAAGTGAATATAAATGTTTCGTTTCAATCTTCCATTTTGGCAAACAAATACTATATCCCTTTTCGCATCCTTTTTGTTAAAACATATAAAATTAACACATAAAGGTAGCAAAAAGGGGGACAAAATATTCCACTCATTCATCGACACGCTAAAGACAAAAAGATGAGGATTAGAGCCCTTTTTTAAAAAAAAAACAGAGAGAACATAAAAATATTTAATTATTTCATATACAAGTTAAATAAAATAATTATTATGGTTATTCATATTTTCTAATGCTAATCATCAGATCCTAAACAGCTAGCATTTGATTAAATATTAGAGTGCTAGGAATAATTCAAATATTTAAAACCCAAAAATGTCAAATTCAAGCCTTCTTTAGATGTAAAATTACTCTTTAATTAGCTTATTTTAAAAATAAATGACTAATGAATAGCTCATTTAGAATTGTACCTTGTCACGGGACAATAGAGGATGATTTGAGTTTAGAGTGCTCACTTCCTCATGTATTTCTAATGAACTTGAGACTTCCTTTTCAAATATTTCAAATAGTGCACAATATTTAATGGATAATTGTTGAAGGTTGGGCCACTCTAATGTGTGTCGCTGTGGATAAAAGTTCCTCAACTTTCGAAGCCCATAAAAATCAAGGGAGGTCAGGCTTGGAAACTTGAACGTAGCAATAGCAGATTCTGAAGCTTGATCATTTGCAACTATTACATCAATACCACACTCATCTATTGCAAGCTCTTCAAGATTTTGAAGCATGCTTTTAGCTATAGAAGATGCAGGGAATATACTTGTGAGGCTTTTACAACGAGAAACATCTACGCTCCTTAGACTTGGGAAGGATACGTTTCCTTGGTAGTGATTGCTCCACACATTCTCCAATTTTGGCAAATTCTCTAGCTTTAACTTTTTTAGCGGTACAACCACTGATGATGACTCAATCCCTTTATAATCATTCAAATCTTCAAAATCAAAAACCATCTTCAACATCCTACATTGTTCAATTTCCAATTCTTCCAAGTTGATTAAAGATTTCAACACATGAAGGGGCACCAATTTCACAAAGCCACATTCTTTCACAATCAATGTTTTTAAGTTGCTCAATGAGTTGTGTGAAAGTTGGTCATCCCATATAAATGGAATCAAATTGTTTAAATTGCATAATTCCCATGTCTCTAACTTCGGTAATAACGCCTGCACAAACAAAATGTGATTAAATGAAAACCAATTACGATTAGACTTTGTTTTTTCATGAAAGGTTTTTTAACTGTCTAAATAAAGCTCCCATCTACCACAATATATTTCAACAGATTGCTAAAAGTTCAATTTCAAATTTCAAGTTCTAAAAAAATTAATTAAAAATAAGAAAAAAACTGTAAAATGCTACAGTAGCCAGCATAATGTCAAAGTAATTCTAGTGAAAGTAACTTTGGCAAATACACCAAATCGAAAAAATATGAATGAAATTAGAAGAACAAACCTGCAAAACTCCATAAATATTGAATGACAATGTAAATAATTCTAGTTAAAATGAATTTTTGCATTCAATTAAGTTTGAAGTTTTGTAGGAAGTTAAAACAAGCAAAAAAAAAAAAACAGAGAATAATTTAAATAGTATGGATATACCCTATTGTTGAGAAGCGATTTGAAAATTTTATCATAGTTGTTAATCATCAAATCAGGAGAGTAAGAAATATTTACATACTCTTTCTTATCCTTTTTTTTTTTATAAAAAAATACTTATATACCCTTATAATGGTTATGGAAAAAGAGAAATAATTAGAAGAAATTTATAGGATATGAGATCTACAATAGATGACACTAAGAACATTTTCATTGGGTAAAGTATGAATAACGTGGCAATCTGAGAATACGTAAGTATTTCTCTTTCAACATACGTATTTCATTAACTTTAAATATTAATTATGTTAAATTAAAGTGAATATGAATTTCTATTTTCAATTTTTCATTACAACATACAAATATTATTCCTCATTTATTTTTAAAAATAAATTATAATTAAATATTTTGACATCTCAGAAAACTGGGGGAACCATTCCACCTATTAATACGTCTCCAAGTAGAAAATTATTTTATCATTTTATGATATATGTTAGTGAAAATAGTTATTGTGAATCATTCATATATTTAAATGCTAATCATTAAATCTTAAACAGCCAGCATTCAATTAAATATTTGAGTGCTAGGAATAATTCACATATTTAAAAATCCAAAAATGACAAATTCAAGCTTTCTTTTAAATGTAAAATTACTCTTTAATTTAGAATTGTACCTGGCCAGAGGACAATAGAGGATGATTTGAGTTTAGTGTGCCCTTTACCTCATGTATTTCAAATGAACCTGAGACTTCCTTTTCAAATATTTCTAACCCATCACAATATTTAATAACTAATCGTTGAAGGTTGGACCACTCTAATGGATAAAGATTCCTCAACTTTGGAAGACTAGAAAGTCTAAGGGAAGTCAGCCTTGGACACTCAAATGCAGCATTAACAGATTCTGAAGCTTGATCATTTGCAACTATTACATCAATACCACAATCCACTATTCGAAGCTCTTCAAGATTACGAAGCATGCCTTTGACTATGAAAGATGGAGGGAATATACTTGTGAGGCTTTCACAACCAGAAACATCTACACTCCTTAGACTCAGGAAGGAGACGTTTCCTTGGTAGTGACTGCTCCACACATTCTCCAATTTTGGCAAACCCCATAGCTTTAACTTTTTTAGCGGCACAACCACTGATGATGACTCAATCCCTTTATAATCATTCAAATCTTCAAAATCAAAAACCATCTTCAACATCCTACATTGTTCAATTTCCAATTCTTCCAAGTTGTTTAAAGATTTCAGCACATGAAGGGGCACCAAGTTCACAAAGCCACATTCTTTCACAATCAACATTTTCAGGTTGCTCAATGAGTTGTGTGAAAGTTGGTCATCCCATATAAATGGAATCAAATTGTTTAAATTTCGTAATTCTAATATCTCTAACTTCGGTAGTAACATCTGCACAAAAAAATGTGATTAAATGAAAATCAATTTCGATTAGACTTGTTTTTCATGAAAGATTGTTTAATTATCTAAATAAAGCTCCCATATACCACAATATATTTTAACAGATTGCTAAAAGTTCAATCTTGAATTTCAGGTTCTTCAAAATAATTAAGTAATTAAAAGTAAGAAAACTGTAAACTGCAACAGCATCCAGCGTATCGTCAAAGTAATTCCAATGAAAGTAACTTCTGTAAATACATCAAATCGAAAAAATATGAACGAAATTAGAAGAGAAAACCTATAAAACTCCATAAATACTGAATGGCAACGAAATAATTCCACTACCAGAAAAATATCATTTAGCGACGAAAAAATACATCGTTAAATGGTTGTTTTCCATCAGAAAATTTCCATTTAACGACGGAAAATATTAGTGACCTTCATTTTAGATACAAAAAATAGCCATTTAGCGACGGAAAATGGACTTTTTCTAGTAGTGTTCTAGTTAAAATGAATTTTGCATTTAATTAAGTTTGAAGTTTTGTAGGAAGTTAAAACAAGAGAAAAAAACAATAATTTAAATAATATGGATATACCCTATTGTTTGAGAAGCGATTTGAAAATTTAATTATAGTTGTTATCATCAAATCACTGGCTACATTTCACATAAATATTTTAATGTTTTAGGTTGTAAAACGAATAGTTTGAGGCTTAATTATTTATTTTAAAACTTGAAGTTTGCTGTTCACTTTAATTCGCTAATTTTAAGTAATTTAAAAAAATAAAAAACTGCCAACTTACGTAATTGCCAAATCACAAGTAACTAATTGTAGTGAAAATGATTTTTGCAGGTAATTAAGTTTGAAGTTTTGTAAGAATATAAAATAAGGAAAAAACATGAATAAAATAATATGAACATACCTCGCTGAAAAGTGATTTGAACATTTTATTTGATACGTTATTTGATGCACCATCCTTAAGCCAGGGATTTGTAGTAAGAGCAGACAGATTTATCATCCTCAAAGTGCGTAACTGATGAAATGCTATGGTATTCGTTCCCTCACATAATTTCTCAAGGGCCTTCAAATCTTGGAGTACCAAGGTTTCAAGGATTGGGAAGGAAGTTTCATAACCTGCCGAGTTCAAAACAATGCATTTAATGTCATCATTATCTTCAATCCGAAGGTGCCTTAAATATGGAAATCCTCTTCCTTCATCACTGAAAAGAATATTATCAAGCCCACTGGATCCATATAAATGCAAATCTTCAACTCCCTCTAATAACTTTTGAACTCCACGCGTCAAATGGATACCCTTCTCTAGCTCAAGTCTCAGCATCTTTGAATTTTCATGATTGCATTGCCACCATTGCCAATGCTTTCCAATGAGTATTCTGTATCTCTTCAAATTCATATCTAAGAACAAATTCCCTGGCAGCATAGTGACACTAGGAATATGAATGTCTAGAGAAGAGATTGGCAAATCATTTAACTCATCAAGACTTACATTTTCATTTACTTCACTGAACCCTTCCACTTTCCACTGGTCAAAGCTGTTTTCCATGTATAAAGCCTCCAATTTTTTCAAGCTAGATAGGAGTTTCTGCGGAATCACTTTGAGTTTGGAGCAATGGGATAAATTCAACATTTGTAAAAAAGTCAACTCTGCCAATTCCACAGGAAGCCGTTCAATTTCAGAGTAGGCAAGACTTAAGACTTTTAATTTCTTCAAGCTTCTAACCCCAGCAATGTCTTCTAGCACACAATAATGCAGACACAATGCTTTTAGTTTTTGTAGGAAGTTGAGTGATGGTAGTAACAAAAAATGCATATTGGTAAATGCCAACAGTTTCAACTCCTTTGAAGATTTGAAAAACGTATTGGGTATTGTCAAATTACGTTTTGTACTATGCAACAAGAAGAATTGTAATCTTGGAGCATCCAACTCTTCTGGAAGTTTGATACTAATATCACTCTCTTCTAAGTAAATTCCCTTGTAGCCTTCTAGCCTATTTTCATCAGGCCATTCTTTCAACATTTTATGCTTCACAATGAATGCACATAATTCTTCAGATGCAATTGATAATGCAGCATCTCGAAAGACATCATGTATCGTAAAATGATGACTGGAAAAGCTATCAAGAAATAGGTTTAATGATTTTAGCTTCCTTACAATATCAGAGATTCCAACATGGGCTTCTTCCATGTTTTCTATGTCTTGAAGAAAATCTAACCCCACAGAGTACATGAGAAGGTCTACAACTGAGGGATCATGAGACAGCATGGCAGAGAGCAAGAAAATATTTTTGTTCTCTCGGCTCAGAGGATCGTAGCTCAACTTCAAAGAGGCATCCACCTCTTTAATTCCTGTGATGTTTCTCCTTAAATGATTTTTCCATCGTGCAAGGTAATCTTTCCACCCATCTACATCTTTCTCCTGCAATGCCTTGGCAGCCGTAACAATCGCTAGCGGCAAGCCTCCACACTTCTGAACAATCTCAGTGGCTAGAGATATCAACTCAGGACTGCTTGAGCCACCAGAAAGTTTAGCATTAATCCTCTTGAACAACTTCAATGCTTCATCACCTGACAAAATATCCACTTTGATGAGTTTTTGACATTTCATGCGGTTTGACAGCACCGCTTCATTCCTTGAAGTTAGTAAAATTTTGCAACATTCATTGTTTTTGCCGTAATTTTGAACATCTGCAAAGGGGATTCCAACTTTGCGCAAATCGAGTTCCTCCCAAAGATCATCCAATATTAGGAGCATATTCTTCTCTTGCTCCAACCTCTTCCATAGACGACAAGCTCTAACGTCTTCACTTTCTTCATTCAGTGACATGCCCAGCTTCTCGGCAATCTGGCGTTGAATCTTCCCAACGTTCAATTCGTCAGAAACAGTTGCCCAAATCACTTGTTCAAACATCTTTTGATCCTTCCCTTTCAGTTCTACCTCTTTAGCTATGGTGGTCTTGCCAACACCACCTAGCCCACACAATCCAATCACATTAACAGTCGGATTCCGCAATGCCTCCATAATTTGATTCATAATCGGCTCTCTTGAATCGATCCCTTCATTGCTTTCTCCGTTGGGTAATTCTGACATGGAAGGGGGAGGGAGACGATATGAAACTCTATCAAAGTTTGCCTTTCCGCAAATTTCAGCAACTTGTTGTGCCATTGCCTTCGCTCTTTTGCTTAGTTTATAGCGTAGCCAAGGGTTGGGACATGAAGTTATGCCACACTCTATTTCTGCTTGACTCGCTTCTTGACGAAATTGTTGTGCTCGCTGTGATATCTCGTCCACTTTGAGCAACCAATGAAGAACTTCCTGTTCAATTTCTTCTACGTTGTTTCGAGCCTCATCTATACGATGTTGTGTGGTGCCTCTTTTATCGGTTAGTTCCTCAAGTCCTTCATTGAGCTGCTCAGTGTTTCTGTGATAGTAAATCGGGTAAAGAAGCTGCTCCCAAATTTGATCCAACACCAAGTCCCGAAACTTGTCAGCTAAACCGCAAGTAGGATCCATTTAAGGTGTCCTCTGTTAAAAAGACAGCCTAAACTCAATTTTTTTGGGCCGCAACCTAAACTTGGCTTGTTAATGCTATATTGGTAACCTACTTGAAATCAAATGTCTCACCGTTTTTTTTTTGGAATTTACGACGATGAATATTTGACTTCCTCCTCCTTAAATTTCCTTTTTTACACCCTGTGAAAATCAAAGCTAGAGTCAGACCGTTGGCAATATTAAATTATTTGTAGTCACAGTATTTAATATGTTGTTGCATTTATATTAATACGATTTCAGAATATGATCATGACATTTTTATCCCTTTCTTGTTGTTAGATGGTCTATTTGAATTTCTAAAACATGCTATCATGTGGGGTGAAGTAAGGTCACTCATAGGCGAGCTCATCACTAAACAATTAGGATTTAGGACATAAATTTTATATTTTTGTACTTACAGTGACGCAGTTTGCGAAGAGAATATTACTTATTGCTGGTTGCTCTCTAACTGTATATTCTGAAAGAGGATAATATTTGGCTGCAAAAGTTAAAACACGAATTGAATTATTGCAGCTGCAATTTGATACTTGGAAACTACAATCCTTGTAGTTTCAACTGATTTTTAAGTAAGTCCTTGTAAGTGTTTTTTGTCATGTCCTTTTACTTTCACATGTTTCTAATTAGGTCCCTCCGATTTTTTTTTCTTTTTCTCATATTTAAAAAAAATAATTTGGGATTTTGCAATATCCAAATTTTTTTTGTCATTTTTTAAATAATTAATATAATCATTTGATAATAAATAAATAAATATTATTAAATATAAAACAGGTATAATTATATTAAATTTTTAGAAAATTTTATTATCATAATTAGAATTTCAAAATAAATAATATATATGCTTCAATAAAAATTTTCAAATAAGATAACATAAGATTAATACTATAATTCACTGTTTTTAAAAAGTTTCAAAAAGAAGTCAGGGTTGCCTGTCGGCCTACCTGATTGGGAGCTATCTATCCCATCTTTCGTTTTTAGATTGGTTTAGGAGTTAGTTCTAACCCTTCCCCTAGGATACGTTGAGTAAAGCAAGTGACGATGAAACTGTAAATACCTCGTAAAAAAATTATGATTAAAAATCAGTTAAAATCACAAAGATACACATATTAATAATTATCCTCTTGTTAAATATACATCAGATCAATTAAACAATGGCCGTCTATAGAATAAATATATATTTTGAACTTACGATGAGTCGACGTGAAGCCTCACAGTCTGAACGTACTCTGATCCACCAATTGTAATCAGTAATCAGCTTCCCCTAGTGCTCCACCAACACAGATCAACTACGAGACCACTTGTTCCCTGCTCTCTTTTTATATGGTGTTTTGGACAACTTTAAAATGCAGACAAATCTTAGGTTTTAACATAAAGACGATGAATTGTAATAAGAAACGGGAAAACAGCGTCAAAGCAAGAAAGAACACGAACTCAGAAACAACGAAAGCAGGGGAAGAGTAGTGACAAATTCAAAATGAAGTTTTTTTAAGGGTTTCTATTCTTGAAGAAATATGAGAAAACCAGCAAAGTTGAGAATGATCAGGACTAAGTGGTGCTAGTGCCATTGCCAGCCAAAGATTCAAGAGGAGCAAATTTTTTCAATATGAAACGAAGAGGAAAACAGAAATCAGAGAATGGAAAGGAAACTGCAAAAAGAACGCTTCAGAACACGTTGAGAAAATCAAGAAATACAGGGGAAGCAAGGAATGCTATGGAATCATGAAAGAAGACCACAGGCCCAAATGAAAATATGGCAAAAAGTGATAGAAAAGGGCCACGGAAAGGAATAAGTTCTTGAAAAAAAAAAGTTTTTTTACCCAGATAAGAGAGAATAAAACGGATATAAAAAGAGGCAGGAAATTTCTGAGAAAATGTTAGAAGAGGATGAGAAATCGGGAATATGGAGAAGGAGAAAGCATGAGCGATGTGAAACTCTGAAGGACAGAAGCAGATGTGAAGTAGCGGCCTAGTGGGAGGAGTAGATGAAAGATCGCAAATTCGAGGCAATTCAATAATGGAGTGAGGCATCCAAATATGGGACCCACGTGCAACCCCTTCTTTAGTTTGGGCTTTTAATTGCAAGACAAATATTGAGGGAAAAAAGCGACAAAAACACTGATGTTGTTATAAATATTCTAATAAATGTTATATATATAAACTATCTCAAACAATTTTTATACTATTTTTCCTTCAATAAATATCTCCATAACTCTAACAGTTGTAAAGAAAAGCACATCATATTCAAGTCTTGCTGTAAATGTCGGTAGGTCATGAAAGTCAAATTAGTTCGGCAGAAAAAAATGAAAGTCAAATTACACGCACATTCTGAGCTGGAAAAAAAATTGGGGATTTAAAAAATAAGAAGTGGAATTGAAACCATTTGAAATAAATTTAGTGATGGTTACTTTTCTGTTAGTTCTACATTTCATTTCCTTTTTACAGGTATTTACCAACAAAAGAAGAGCATTTGGAGGAGATTACGGAGATGTGAAGTACCAGAGAAAATTAAGATGTTTACGTGGTTGTGTTCCCATGGCAAAGCCCATACTGCACAACTTAGGGCACTTAGAGGCATTAACCAGGCTGAAAATGTCCTTTTGATTGCCCCAAGATAAGGATTCCATGTACCTCTTGAGGAATTGTCAAAACGCTAGGGATAGATGGCTATCAATTCTTAACCCCTCGAAATGGGCTATATTCTCATCCTTACAAAGAGTGGAATGGATTCGTTGGAATCTAAGCAATTAGGGGGGAAGTTGTGTACAAAGAAAGTTCAATGGATAGTCTTGTTCGGTTACACATGCTAGGATATCTGGGTGAACATATGCAAGAAATTATTTGGTACGAAAGAAGTAGGTGAGTACCTTAATGCTCAATCTATCTTGTTTTGTACAAGTCTGGACCAAGATCTCAAGGCCAGAAGTGCTATCTATAACGGATCGAGAGAAAAGGTGCACAATACTATCAAAAACAGGAGGGTTTTCATATCTTGGAAACGGACGTGTCGGTCCTCAGGACAGGTAGGTGTGGTTGAGGAGGTGTCATTCGAGGGGATGTTAGATGTGTGTGCAGTTATAGTTGCAAGCTCACATTGGTGCCGGTAGCAATTGAAGGGTGATAGGCATAATCCACTGTCTATACTTGAGCTAGAGCAGGGGAATTCAAATGATAGAGGTCAAGACTGATTCGATTGAGGCAATTAACCTGTTGATGCAAGGAAACACGACTGAGCACCCCTTTAAGGACACTGTAGATGAGGCCAAAGCTCTTTTAAATAGGAACTGGCAAGTGTTACTCTCTTATGTCCTAAGGGAAGAAAACACTAATGCGGACAATATGATCAAATTGGCCCATGATATGTATGAAAATTTTCGTATCTTCTATCATCCCCCAGCACAAATGCATGGGGTTGACGGGGATAATGCTTAGGAGCTTCGAGCTCATAGTTTGTACTCTTTTGAGCTAATGTCTTCAACATTATTCAAAAAAAAGTAGTGAATATATATAGCTGAATCCTGAATACAAAAGGCACAAGTTGAACGAGGGAAGTGTTTTGGTTGGTGAGTGGTATTGAGTAATGGGAGAGAGGGAAGATGACAGAGGGGGAAGAGCAAATCACAGTTATTTTATTTGTTTAAGATAAACCAAATTAAATTAAATTAAATAAGAGAAATTGCGGATTTAGGGTTCCTCGTTCACCGGTAGCCTTCTCCTTAGGCTATGTTTGGTTTGATGGAGGGGATGGGAAGTGATGGATAGGAGGGAAGAGTAAAGGATGGAAGGATTTAATGTTACTTTGTTTGGTTATTTTAGAGGGGAGGGAAAGGAATGAATTTATGTTTGATTCAAAAGAGAAAGGAATGGGAGGTAATGATTAATTCACCATTATACCCTTATATGGTAGTTCATATTTTCATTAATATGCATTATATATTCTTGACCATAATTAGTTAATTTCTATTTCTAATTAATTTAAGGAATAATATATTTTTATTTTAAAATATGCTTTTAATTAAGATTTTATTTTTAAAATATATTTTTTAAAATAATTATTTAATTTTTATAATATATTTTTAATTGCAATTATATACTTTTAAATCAATTTAATAATAATATAAATTGATTGCAATATAGTTTCATTTATTTTTATTTTATTAAAATATATATTAATTAAAATAATTTTTTCCTTAAGGGTATTAACAGAATAACAAAAAATGTATAGGGATATAATTATCTTAAAATTTGGTTTCCTTCCAAAAAAACCCTAATTTAGAGGGAGTCAAAATGGGGATAATGGAGGGGAAGGGAAGGTAAATTTTAGCCCCCTCCCCTCCAAATTTGTAAACCAAATGAGGGGAGGTGATCATTTTTCCTTCCATTCCATCCCCTCCCCCTCCAACCAAACACACCCTTGAAGCCATTCCTTTGCCTGCTGGAACTTCTGCGCACTAGATATATAAAGTGGTTCATCATATAGTGCACACTAAAAATGAAGTTTCTAAGAATAACTTCGATTGGGACCTTCGCCTAAATTTTCAACGTTAGAAGAATGGAGGTCGCCCTAGACGTTGATCTCACGATGAAGGAAGCTCGTATGTCCAGTGCTGAAGAGAACAGATCAACTAAGAAGGTGAAGATAAGAGATAAGAATGATGGTGAAGAATGTATTATGGATGATATGGGAGATTTGGAGTGTGCTCAGATTACTGCAATTAGTCAGCAGAAGATGGATGAAGTGCAACTTGTGAGGACTGAAGAACTAGTCAAAAATCCTATAGCATCTGATATCTTTGATCCAGCTACGCCCATGCCTGAGGACTCCCCCTCAAACCATCAGCCAGCTCCGGTTCTCACCTTCAAAGATACGTTGATGGGGCACACAAACACTAATACCGCATCTGCTGTGCCATCTGATTTAACCATTGATGAAAGTGATGTTGAGATTAGTCTTGAGGGTCTTATTCCATCTATCACGTTCTCTAAAAGGATTCAAAATTTAATGGCTCAGTGTATGAAGTATGCAGTCATCGTCAAGCTTCTGGGACGTTTCATAAGGCAAGATATTCTTCACTCCAAGATTTCTGGTCTATGGAAGCCGTCTGGGGGATTCAAGTTAACAGAACTAGAGGGAGGATGCTACATGGTTAAGTTGGATAACGAAGCTGATTACCAAAATGCGCTGCTGGGGGGACCTTGGGTAGTCCTTGGCCATTACTTAACGGTTCACCCTTGGGAACCAAATCTTTCACCGATGAACTTAGAGATCAAGCAGGTGTATGGATGGGTTAGACTCCCTGGGCTTCCTTATCACTATTATCATAAGAGTATTTTAAGAGCTATCGGGGAAGTTATTGGCCAAGTCCTGAGAATCGATTATAATACGGAAGGGTTTGCTAAGGCGAGATTTGCAAGGTTAGCTGTGAAGCTCGACTTGACAAAGCCATTAGTATCTAGAATCAAGCTTGATCAAGCTTGATGGCGTTACACAATCAGTGGAGTATGAGGGACTTCCTACCATATGTTATGCTTGTGGGAGATATGGTCATCTTGAAGACTCATGTCCTTACAGAACACAGCATTCTTCGCCTGCTGGAACTTCTGCACAGACATGGTTTCAGTCTGAGACGATGGTTCCGGGGAGTGACGCACCGGCGCGTGAGGAGGAGATTTTCGGGGAGTGGATGAAGGCTAAGCCTCGGAATGGTCGCCTGCACAGAGCCACCAAGAAAGATGGACAAGACCCTTCCCTATCTAATGGCAAAGCAGGGAGTAGGTTTCTTCCTCTAGTTTCGATGGGTAACGCAGAGATACACGGAAGAAAAAATCCCAGTACAGAGGTGGTTCAGAGCTTTCAGCGTGTCAACTCAAGGGATACTCAAATGAAGCCGTACAAAAGAGATCCTAAGTTGAAGTCTACGCCTGGCAAGGATAATCCATCTACTTCGCCCGTGAATTCTTATAAACAAAAAGAACCTGCTGCCACGTCTTCTATCTTTGCCTCCTCTGCGTATAAACAAGCTTTTCACCCTACATCCTTAGGCCCAGCCCACACAGCAGTTGTTTTGGAGCCCTCCAGTGAAACCAGCGAAAGGATTAAAGAGGTTGGTGGGCCTCTTGTGCAGCAGCCCATTGTCTCATTTAGAAGAGGACGATCGGCCTTTCCTCCCAAGCCTCCAGATAAGTCCACTCCAGGTATGGCTTTACACTTTAAGCCCAAAACTAAGTTTAAGGCCTCTAAACTCAAGACGCTAGACGCAGCTGGGCTGCCATCCGAAGAGATTTCCAAAGCCCTTGCTGAAGCTTTGGGACAGCCTGTTGAATCTGACGATGACGTGCCATTTTCGGAGGCCAATGAACTGGGATTTGAAGATGACTCTGCCTCAGAAATTTCTGAGAGGGATCACTAATCTTATCCTTAGTATTATGAATCATTCTATATTTGTATGGAATTGTCAGGGGGCTGCTTCTACCTCCTTCAATAGTGTCTTAAGATCGCTGCTATGAAGCTATAGGCCTCACATTGTTGCTCTTGTGGAACCACGTATTTCTGGGAAACAAGCAGATAAAGTCATTAAGAAATTAAATTACCCCAATTCTCATAGAATTGAAGCTTCCGGATTCTCTGGGGGAATTTGGCTGCTTTGGAAAGATGATCTTATTCTTACTATTATCCACAACCACAAGCAGTTTATGCATGTTCATGTAACAGACCCTGCTAGTGCAAACTCATACCTTTTCACTGCATTTTATGGAAGCCCAACCCCTTCCCTGTGTGAGTTGCTATGGAGGGACCTTTTACTGATTCAAGTTGACTCTGCTACCCCGTGGCTATTGGCTGGGGATTTCAATGTCACTTGTCATAGTCATGAAAGAAAGGGAGGCTCCAACCGTATGAAGATGGGGTGTAAGTCTTTCAACTCCTTTACTCATCGTTTAGGTCTTATTGATTTGGGTTTCAAAGGCCCAAAGTTCACTTGGCAGCGCGGAGGGCTTATGGTGAGGCTTGATAGAGCTCTTTGCAATTAGGATTGGATTTCTTGTCAGCCAAATACAGTGGTTATGCATTTACCTAGGATCAAAAGTGATCACAGACCCATCCTTATAACCCAAAAGGGGGAACAATGCTCCATTCACCCTCCCTTCAGGTTTCTTGCTCCTTAGGTGCTTTGTAACCCCTTAATAATTTAACCATATATTATATTCAAAATTGTTTATGTAACTCTTACTTCTGTCTGATACCTTTATTAATTCCAAAAATCAGATTCTGATACCATTTATCATTCTGATAAAATACCAAACATTAAACACAATTAATTATTAAATCATCAAAGTCCAGGGCACAAAAGTTATAGGTGAGACACCCAGCCCACAAACCATTCACAACTCACAGCATCAATTTGACCCAGGGCACAAAGCTCGCCCACAAGTCACCAATAAAGCCACAAGAGTCAATGATATTTAAGCATCCCCTTAAACATACGGGTCCATAAACAACACTCCATGGATACATAACAAGTTAGAGATACCAAAAGATAAATTGTTAACCATAAACAGAATGTCACGGCATAACCATAATGATAAAAACAAATCAGAGTATGCAAGCCCTAAAGTTTGGCAATATACATTTCTCCTTAAAATAGCTTAATTATTAGGCCTACAGTGATAGCTACTATCAAACTGTTGGCCCCTTCCCTTCACGCCTCGAACCACTAAGTTCCTCTCCTGAAAAAATATATATCGATAGGGTGAGACATAAAGTCCCAGTAACCAACAATCAATTTATAGAATATACAATACGGGATTATAAGTCAGTGAAGCAGTGCTAATATACAATATTCAAACAAAATAATGTTTTCCATTCAATACGATCAGAATGCACAAATGATCCCTCCAACCTGCTCCTCCATATTACTTCTGGCCTCCCACCTGGGCCTAGGCTGACTCCCCACTTGAGTGTGAGTCACAATAGAACGTGGCCTCCCTCTTGGGTCTAGGCCGACCCCCCACTAAAGTGTGAGTCACAATTAGACCAAC
>JANTPZ010114393.1:0-10168 GCA_025593235.1 Vachellia pachyceras
ACATATGCTCTGATCAGACTATTAAAACACCTGGTCTCCCTGTAGAGATAAACAAGCCTTGCTATCTCTAGATCCAATACTTCAAAATAATAAACCATCCTCAACAAGATATATTCACCAATGAAATCAGCCACAACCCTCACCCTCACGACCGAATCAACTATGTGATAATCATTGTGAGTATTAGGAAAAGTACTTACCTCAGCCTCTCTAGCGTTCACAACCTTCACCGTAGACAACCCCTGCTCTACTTCCTCTCTGCCTGCCCTTTCAGCAATTTGAACCACAAGGCTTCCATTTGATTTCCTATACGAAGAATAGGGCAGAACCACTAGGACCTGAACCCGTACAACTCCCATGTCCTCACAGCCCCCTGAATCAAAACTTGCTTCATCAGGTGCAGTCTTCTCTAACGCCACGGACCTGAGATCTGAGACAGGGGAGGTGACGGCAACTGGTGGAAACTCTAACATCAAAGAAGAGGAGCCATGTGCCTTAACCGCTCCAATGACGACCACTCCAAGAAGAAACACGAGGCATTCTTGACAGATCTTCCCAATTATTACCTCCCAATACCCTGGAGGAACCCAACGAAGGTCGCTATCCGAGCTCGCCTCACTTGAACAGGACTCCCAGCTGTCTAAACTACTACCGCCTCCACCACTAAACTTGCCCTCATTCGACCTACACATTGAAACCCAGACCAGGATTCCCATCTTAGAGGCCCAACCAAGACCTCGTCACGAAGAGAAGACTAGATCTTCCAGCAAAGAGGAGAAATCGGCTACCCGACAGACTCCACGCTTCACCTCGACACCGCGAGAACAAACCCTACCAAAGAGGGAGAATGAAAACCCTAGCAGAGAGCAGGGAAGGGAATCGACTTGACCTCCTATATGGAAAAAGATATCTGCTGTGAGCAAGTTATTAGTTTAGTTTTTGGAGGATATCATTTATAGCAATTTATGTAAAAGTAATTTTAGAGAATAAATTTTAAGTACAATATATTTTATGAAAAAGATAATTTAAAAAAATTGAAAGTGTTTGAATGATTGTTATCAGATTGAAAATTATAAAAAATGATATAAAGCAATGTAATAATTATACAAAGACAAAATCTAATTTCTATTTTTACTCAAAGTGTAAATACTATGTATAGATATGTAAGATCACAATATTATTTAAGAAGAAAAAGTGAATAAAATTTATAATAAATAATTTGAATTAAATTTAATAAGGAAAATAAAATTATAACATTGTAAATCCTATTTAGTGAGTCCTAAAGACTTGTTAATCATTAAGGACTTGTTAATGACTTCTAAAGATTTGTCAATGAATTAATAAATTCTAGGAAATGAAATCATTTGTAATTGATCATTATTTTAAAGAACAAATTTTAGATTAAAATATGTATTTAAACACATAATTAAATTTGTTGAAGATATTGGAAGGACACATATAAAAAAATGAATGAATGGTAAAAATTAAGATGTTATTAAGTAAAATGGTTGTTGGGCCAAAAAAGAAAAGGTGTCTATAAAAAAAAGGAAAGGAAAAGAAAAGAAAAGAAAAGATGTCTCCATCTCAGACAAAAGGAGGTCCCTGTCTCTTTCTTCATGGGCTCCTTCCCTGTTAGCAACGGAGTTTTTTAGATGTGATTTTGAAAATAGATTTTACAGATTTCGAGGTAAAATTTAGGTTTTGGAGAATAAATTTTGAAAAATAGCTTTTACAGATTCTGAGGCAAAATCTAGATTTTGAAAAGTGATTTATATTTGTGAAGTTATTAGCTTTTACGGATTCCGAGGCAAAAAAGTGGGTAAGAAAGAGGAAAGACAAAGAAAGAAAAAGTAGGAAGAGAAAATCTAGATTTCAAACTAAGGTTTTGTAACCAAAATAGCTTTTGAAACTAAATCTAAGTTCTAGAATTGGTTTTCAAACAAGCCCCTAGAGGCTCTCCCTGCTAGGTTTTTCAAAACCATGGTTTGGAAAGTTTTGCTTCCATAAGTGATTTTGTTCGACTCCAATCAATAATTGCTTCCAGAAGTGATTTTATTAAAAATGGGGGTTATTAGAAGTGATTTTCTATGGCTTGCCAAACAGGGCACTAATCTCTTTTCCCACCAAAGAAACAAAACAAGCAACGCAACGCAAAATTAATCCTACAGCTATTCTCTCTGAACCTTCTTAATTACACTCCGTTTCGCAGATAGTGTCTTCATTGAGGTTCAATGGCTTCCTGTTGTACGCGTCGGTGTTCATTCTACTATGTCCTCTCCGCAACACTGGCGATAACGGCAATTTCCATGGCGGGGCGTTTCATTTCCAGCAACTCAGAGCAAGAAGCCATCCTGTTTTCCCATCAAGTCGCAGTGAATGCCTCCAATGCTCTCCGACGAGCGGGATTCAATGTTATGGCCGACCTTTTCCAACGGTCTCCCCCATTCTTCCTTCCTCCGCAAAACTCAACCTTGTTTGCCATCAAAGACTCTGCTCTCAGAAACGCCTCTCTCTCTCCACCGTTATTAAGAAAGATCCTTCAGTTCCATACCTCTACCTCCATGGCTTCGATGGAAGACCTGTTGAAGAAGGCCCAAGGAAGTTGCATCCCAACCCTGTTTCGTCACAGGAATGTAGCAATCACCAAGATAGACCCCAGAGAAGGCTTGGTTGAGATCAATCACGTGTTGATATCAAACCCTGACATATACCTGGGGAACCAAATTGCAATTCATGGTGTTCTTGCACCATTTTCTTCCGTTGATTATCAAGATCTGCGTAAGGGCTGGGACTTTGTTCCCTCGTCTTCTTGTCGTTCGAACTCCGGAATATATTCTGCGTCTTATGAATCCAAGAACACGGTTGGCTGGAACCGGATTGTTCAGTTGCTTAGTTTAAACGGGTACGCTTCGTTTTCGATTGGATTGCATTCTGTTCTCGACAGGATACGAACAGATTCAACGAGCTATGCTTCTGTCACAATCTTGGCTCCTCCAGATTTGGCATTACTTAGAACTACATCGTCTTTGCTTGATAGAGCCGTGAGGCTACATATACTTCCAAAAAGATTGACATACAGAGAGCTCACTTCTCTCCCGACAGGGACTCTGATGAAGACGCTCATGTCTGGCGAGTATATTGAAATTGAAGGAGCTGCAGATTCCATGTCAGTGTTGGCCATTAACGGTGTGGAAGTTGTGGCGCCTGACATTTCAATTTCTGAGAAGTTCGTAATTCATGGAATTGCTGAATCTTTGAAGATGGATGATGAGCCTATTACCACATGAAGATACAAGGTCCACAGTTGGCCAAGATTTCCATACAAATACAAATACCTGGGGCTGGGGATAGCAAATCTACTCTCTCTTCTTTACACATGTATATTTTCAGTTCACTGCAACGTTTCCTAGTTGAGGAAAGTTAGGTTAGATCAAGTTCTCCCGTGGCATCAGGGCAAAAAGGCCATTAATATCTCAATTGTTCCAATAATCTTTCAGGTTGAATGAAGTGAATTACTTTTGATTCCAGTCAAGCATCATGAATGCTTGGGTCTGGGGGCATGATGCTTCGTCAATCGTCATCATCATCGTGAACAGTCAATACAATTCAGAGTCAGCTATGATCAAAGTCCAAAGACACCAAAGCATTTCTTTTTATGCTATGTTTGTTTGGTATGATAAAATTGGGAGGTGGAATTAGAAATGGAATTTATTTCCTATGTTTGGTATGGTGGAATAGGGGGTGGAATTGGAAATGAAAATGGAAATATAATTCAAAATGGGTAGAAATGAATTCCATGATGTAACCCATGGAATTGTATTCAATTCCATGGAATTGATTTTTTGACCCCTCATTTTCCCCCCTATATTTATATCTATTTCTATCTCCATCTCTATTTCTATTTTCACCAAAATCAATTCCAGCTTATCAAACAAGGCATTACATTCCCCTACTAAAAACAATCTTAAACGTGGGCACTCTATTCAAACATTTATTCGTTGAGAGTCAATCCATTAACATAAAGCACCTCCACACTGGACATGACCTATTTTGAAATGGCCCGGATCCAAATAGAAATTGAAGTCACTCTTGTGGATTAATCACTACTACAAAGTATACTTTTTACTACTGAAATTCGCATCTTTTTTCTAAAAAATGGAGTAAAAAGTGAAGGCGGTGTCATTTTTGAAATTATAGAAAAAATTTAGACACCCTATATGCAATATAGGGCGCCTAAAGGTGGCTGTGGGTACCTTTAGGTGCCCTATATCAGAATAGGGCTCTTAAAGTAGATCTATGGCGCCCTATTCTGTATATAGGGCCAAAAGTTGACTTTTGGCGCCCTATAATAAATATAGGGCGCCAAAAGGCTGCGCCCTTACTTAAAATCAGCCAGTTCCCTCCTTCCTTTCATATTCCCCCAAAATCCCAGCACCCACACAGCGAGAGTCCTGGCCCCAAACCCCACCTCGACAGCGACTCCACATTTCAAGCTCTCACCAAGTTTCTCTGCCTCAAGATCTGAAAGCTCTCACCAAGTTTCAAGCTCTCGCCACACAACGACCTCAAGATCTGAAAGCTCTCACCGGATTTCAATCTTTCTCTGCCAACTCCGGCTCCGAGGCGGAAGACTCATCGTCCATTGCCAAGACTGCTCATCATCGCCAAGACCTGAAAACTCTCGTCGGGTTTCAAGCTTTCCCCTGGTTTTCATTTCCATTTCTTCAGCTATTCTTCTTGGCATCCACCATTCGTAGGCTTTACAGTTCTGTTTTGCATCGCATTCTCTAAGGATTGCTCGTATTGATGGTGTTCGAGTTCGTGTTTCCTGCTGAATCAATTCACTGAACAACTTGGCTTTTTGGCTGAGATAACAACTTGGATATAATAGATTGGCGGCATTGGAGTTTGGCTGAGACTTTGGAGCAGTTGAGAGCACGAGAGCTGGAAGAACCAGAAAGCGGCAACTGAGCGTGGGTGATCAACTGTGCGTGCTGCGAAGGTGGAAGCTGAACGAGAGCAAGGAGCCATGAGAAACAGAGTGAGCGTTGATGGCGAGAGCAAGATATAGCAGCTGAGAGGTAGAGGAGCTGAAGGCAGCGTTTGGTTTCTGCTTCCCAATATCCTCTCTTTGCATTTAATTCCTCAATCCTTTGCTTTTGTAGTTAAAATGTTTAGTAACTAAGCAATTTATTCTATATTGCAATATAGAACCTACGACGCCAATCTAGTCCGCTTACGCCGTCAATCTGTTAAAAAAAAAAATCTACGTCGCCCTATATTGTAATATAGGGCGCCGTAGGTCTAGCCTACGGCGCCTCACTTGATATAGGACGCAGTAGGCCCTAACTTTCTACTCCCCTCACATACACGCCCCCCGAGAAAGGGCGTCAATTGGGTTAAAAATAGGGCGTAAAAAATACCTTTTGTAGTAGTGAATAGTAGAGACACTAGTTGGCAAGTGCCCCCAAGTAACTTCCACGAACAATGCTCAATTATTTGGCATAAATTTCTTTGCCCTTTTTTAGCACATTAATTTATTTAGTTATATTCTTAACAAACACTGCATTAGTGTGTTTGGAAAATCCGTTGGGAGAAATAAGTTACGGTTACGAGATGATGTTATGGATTTTAATATGGTTTTATAGATTTTAAGATGATTTTTATGGATTTCGAGATGGTTTTGTCTTGATTTACGTATACCATTGGAGAAAATGAGTTCCCAAACAAGCAGGTGTGTTTGGGAATCCGTTGGAAGAAAAGAGTTTCCAGATTCCGAGAATAATTTACGAAATCCAAAAAGAATTTAAGTATTGCGAGATGGTTTTCACGGATTTCAATATGGTTTTGTCTTAAATTACTATACTGTTGGGAAGAAGTCATTTAAATTCAATTGCTGAATTCAAATCATATTTTTTTTTTGGATTTCGAGAGTTAGTTAACTTTTTTTTTCAGAGAATAAGGAAGTTAAATAACTAATATATTTACCATTTTTCTCCAATCTAATTTTCATGATATAAAATCTAATAATACATATAAATATTTTAAAATAAATATTATTATTAAGTAATTTATTTAACCTTTGAAATTACCTAAAAAAAAATCAACCGTCCTATTGTATTAAAGTATTATAGATAGAAGGTAGTAATTAATACTTTCATCGTGATAGATTACTCCCACATTGATTTAACCATAACTTACAAATAAGAATTAAAAAGAAAATAAAGAAATCCAGGATCCGAGTGTTCAGAGTAGTTTTGGCAAGTTTTGTGTGGTCTACACAGAACAGAAAAATTCAAGCCTTAACAAACTTGGATCCCAAAACCGGGTTCGCTCCTTGAAAAGTTCAGATCAGAGCGACTCCAAGCATAAAGGAAGGAAGCGAAAGAGGACATGCAATAGATGGATTCATGGAAACGAGATCCTCAAAACGCCGGAGAATTTCTGAGTTACTGGAGAACGACGACGTCGAAACTAAGATTGATCGTCTCAGTGATCTTCCCGATGCTCTTCTGCATCAAATCCTTCTCCTTCTCCCAATCAAAACCGTTGCACAAACCAGTGTTCTTTCAAAGAGATGGAGGTCCCTCTGGATCACCTATCCCGATCTCGACTTCACGACTCTCAATTCCCTGCTCGTTTCTTCTATCAAACACTCAGAGCCTCATCTTTTGACGGCTACGCAATCGCGTATCATCAGCCAAGTCCTCTCTACTCGTGACAAAAACACGGACATTAGGGTTCTTCGTTTTCGTGCCACCATAAGCTTCTCCCTGTTAAATAGTTTAATCCGTAACGCCATCAGGCAGAACGTTGGACAGCTTGAAGTTGAGGTGGGTACAAAAGACTATTTCAACTTTCCCAGGTGTGTGATTGGTAGTGAAAGTTTAAGGGTATTGAAATTAAAATCCCGTTATCCAGGTTTTCGCTTGCCTCCTGCTTCCATTACGAAGGATGGCTTCAAGTCTCTACAAACACTGTCTCTCTCTCATGTTATTTTGTACAACCAGCCATTTCTCTCTGATCTGTTTTCTGATTCGTCATTTCCATCCCTAAAGAAGTTGCACCTCCGCGCGTGCGTTGGATTAAAATCCCTTCATGTTGGGTGTCGAGCTCTCGAAGATGTGAGCTTAAAAAACTGTTTCCATCTGCAAAGTTTGGACGTGTCGTGTGCAAAACTAGGAAGGGTTAGAGTAGTAGATTGTTTCAATTCGTACAGTGAGAAGAGCTGGGTAAGAATTAATGCACCGAAGCTTCAACACTTGATTTGGGATTACAATAGAGTGACCGACATAACGATTATTGAGCATTCCAAATTTTTGCGTGAGGCATCAATAGGTTTCTTCATGTTACCTAAAGAATTTAGCATGGGCAAGCTTGTAAGTGTCCACAATTTGTTGTCCGGACTATCTCAAGTTCATTCCTTGACTCTTGAAAGTCAGTGCGTCGAGGTAATTTTTAACATTCTCTTTTCGTATAAAATCAGGCAAGTCTTATTTTTAATTTTTCTGAACTCTTATATATTCATATGTATATATGAGTGGTGTGCATAAACCTACTATAGGTTTTGTCTACGATAATGAACTTACAAGATGTGGCCATATAAATTGGAGAGACTAACAGCTAGACTGAGAGCTTTACGTGATATAGTTTAATTTGTTCGGATAATCCCATCATTAATTTTGATTGCAGATTTTATCGAACAATAAATTTTTCGCGACGCACCTTCAGCCATTTTATAATCTGAAGTCGTTAGAGCTGCATACTGTTCTCAACAAAAGTAACCTCCAGGGATTAGCATGCGTATTCAGACGCTGCCCTACACTGCACAATCTGATTCTGATGATCATTAATGATTATAAGACTGAGAGAAAAGTGAGTCAATTGTTTCACATGCAAAATGTTTATGTTTTAAATAAATGCCTGCTCATATTAAGTACTTACCTGTGCGGAGTTTAATTACGGTCTCCCTCGGCTATAAATTTCAGCAATGGGATAGGGACTTGTGGGACGTGACTAACACAGAGGAAGAACAATTTTGGGAATCTCAGATCCAAACACTGAAGTCGTTTCTACAGCACCTGAAAGTGGTGAAGATTTACGGGTTTCTAGAATGTGAGGATGAAGTTACGTTGGCAAAGTTTCTGCTCCGGCAGGGGAAGGCCTTAGAAGAAATGATATTTTGCGGAGGACGTTGCAATTCCAGAAATTCTCTGAGGCGACAGAAAATCAGGTCGCAGATGATGGGATTTTCTCGGGCTTCTTCTAATGCAAGACTCGCATTTCACTAGCAGGCGTCATCTAGGTTTGTATTCCTCATTTTGTTAGATTTTGATATATTTTTTCCTTTCAATAAGTCTGGCATTTGAGATCCAGCTGAATGAAGAGGGGATAATTTTTATTTTGTTTGAAAAACAAACATTATATATAATTGTTATACCACCAACTTCAAGCCACCATTGAAAGAAGTTTTAAGTAGGCTTTATTCTTAACTACATGTAAATAAAATGTAGAATTAATGGCGATAAGCTGAGTGATTAAATGGAAAAAAATGATGGAAGCTACACTTTCTACGTTGCAGATTTTTCCTGTACTAAATAAAAAACATAGGCGAATTCAAGCAATGGAAGATGCAATGATGACTCGTTTCATAGGCTGATTAAAAACACAGGCAAGTTGCCCCTGAAATATGGGAAGATCGTATTTTTTTTCCCAACCCTTGGAGCTATATATGCGCCCAATGAATAGTAAGGTGTGAGGTGATGTGTACAGTAAATTGATGAGGGCTCAAAAATTAGCTGGCAAACACACATAAAGGTGAAAATACTAACCCAAAAAAAAAACAAAGAAAGAAAGAAGAATTAGTAGGTACCGAAGCCTTCAGTGGGAGAGAGCTACTTTGCTGCATGCAACAATTGACTGAGTGATGGAAATTAATGGACGCACCCATGCTCAGAGAGAAGTCCATGAGCTTATCAAATGTCCCGTTCTCCACTATCCTAATCTCTAGAGGACCAATGGACTTGTCAGAAACTCTGCCTTGGCGATACACACTGTTAAGTGATTCCTCAACTGCAAGGCAACAATCCTCAAAAACAGAAGGAGGGATTGAGGTTTGCTCACTCAAGTTAATCTCCCAGTATAGGACGTAATGGCCCGGGATGGATGATGAGGTGTCTGCACAGCTTGTGTACTCTGTCAGCGATGCCCCAAACTGAAGAAGATGATTAGCTGCGTTTTTCACAGCATTTTGCAGCTCAACTTCATCGGTCTTATCAGAATCTATGCTCAGAACCACGTTCTTTCGACATACAAAGTTGAACTGGGGAGCCTTGTTCTTGAATCCAGCCACACGCAATATATCCCCAACCCGATACCTGTAGAGGCCTGTGATACAATAATAATTAATTAGAACTTCGAGTACCAAAATAGAAAGGATCAAGATTAAACTTTTGCATATACTTTCTATCATCAGTTCTTGAATAACGCTGCCTGAACGAAAGTATCAGCTTCATCCGATAATTATACACCAAATAATCTTTCATTGCTGAAGAGAATAGAACTATTACCTGAATAAGTGGTAACTACAAGCTCATATTCCTGACCCAACTTCACATCGACGAGATCAACTAATTGTTGGTCCGGGTGAGAACCTGAGTTGGTAAGCCCGTTTTTCTTGTTGAGAGGCAAGAACTCAAAGTAGGCCATGGTGGGAATGAGGGTGTAAGAGACCTCACTTGGGTCACACAAAGGGTTTAGATTGAGGCCAAAGTAACACTCAGAGGAAGCATACATGGTGCACACGAGAGGAAGACCGTTACTATAGTAATCCAAAGTGGGAATGTATTGAGACATGGTTCCTGTGACGATTACGTCAACATACTTTGTGTTAGGCCATAACCTAGGAATGATCCCCTTCCATGACTCTTTGACACATTCGGCTTCTATAAAAGCCGCAAGCTGGGGATTCGGTTTGAGTATTTTCATGACGGCCTCTCTCACCGAAGGGTCAGTGATTTGAGGGTCTATTGTACCGGTTCTGATGTCACTGCACAAGGAAACCCAATGCTTTTCGAGGAACTTAATGGCACGAATAAAACCAGAAGCAAAGACAGCTCCAACGCGAAGGACCTGGTAATTTTGACAGAGGCCACAAAGCAATTGGGAG
>JANTPZ010114394.1:0-21425 GCA_025593235.1 Vachellia pachyceras
CTCCCGAAATATTATACCAATAAATTTGAGAATTAGAATATTTCTAAATTATAAATTAGACAGTATTATCAGAGATTCAACTCATAATAAAGGCAGACGAAATAAACAATGATAGAAGAGGCTTTTGCCTTCACCTCGATAAAAATTTTTGGAATCACTTCCGTTTTACCAAAACTGTCACTCCCCGGATGCTGTCCAGTATATCAGAAATGCTTAAGTCCTACAGAACCCATAAAGCAAGCTCAAAATGGTTAAAGCTTGAAACATCACAAAACTGATCTAGTAAAACCATTTCATATACTGCTCTTAACTGATGAGCAATCATTTACATGGACTTCTTTTTTTTTTTGGGAAGATTTAGCATTTTCTTTTAGTTTCTTTCTCCTTAATTTTTCTCCCTCATCCATGGTTTTCTCACCATCCACCATGCTAGATTTTTCATAGTTCTCTGAGTCTCCTTTACCATTATTTCCTTCAAAATGCATCATAAAAGGATTTGATAGGCTCAATGCTGAAGCAGCTGCAACAGCATATGCCAAAAGTAGACTTGGCCGTTTGCTTTTATACTTGCTCCTTGTCAATCTAATAACAGTGAGGAGCATTCTCGAGTGACGAGGAGTCAAGGGATAAAGTGCCATGACTTTCCCCAAGGACGTGAGTCCATCCTTGTCATCAAGTGCTTCAAGAGCGCGTAAGCATTTCTCAGCTTCAACCAGTGCCGTACCACTAGGAGGAGTAGGAAATGGGAAGTTTTTGACCTGAATAACATGTAACAAGTCAATATATATGTGTGTGTATCCAAAAATTAAGATACCAAAAATATAATTGATAGCAAAATGATACACAGAATATACAATCACAAGGTAACAGAAAGCTATATACAGTTTACAGTAGGGTATAGAAATCACAACCAAAAGCAACCATAAGGCCACCAATAGCAGTTAATTCCTTGATTTGAACACAATGTTGTTATTAATTCTTGCAGTGTAAACCTTTCCATAAAAATAATCTTAATCTGTCATTCAGTCCCATATACAGTCAAGCTATTGCCATGGTAATGGAAAAAGGCCATAAGAATAAGAAATTATTCTCCTCAACTCAGACTGTTGTAATGATCATCTTGACTGCAATTTGATTAACGTGGACCATTTCAGTTTATTCCAATTAAATAGGCTCTACCAACAAGACCAAAACATAAATTACTCTATCTAATATGTAGCATCATTGATGATACAGAAACCCAAAGGAAATGATAGCACTCAATATGGACTAGCAGATGGACTTGAAGAAACTTATAGAGAAAAGAAAGCATATTTTAAAACTTACCTTCTTAATAAGCATAGATTTTAATACAAGAACCACACCATGAATTGGAACTTTAGAAACTTCAGCGACAGAGAATTCAGGAAGTATATCATTGAAGACTGCAGAAGAATAAAGACGATAACAGTGGCCAGGTCCAGTTCTTCCAGCTCTTCCTGCACGCTGAGCAGCAGAAGCCTTACTTATCCATTGTACTTCATATGTCTCCATGCCGTTATAGGAGTTGTAATTCTTCACTTTTTCCCTACCGGTATCCACTACATACTTTATCTCTGGGATTGTCAAGGAGGTTTCAGCAACGTTTGTAGCAACGACAACAAGACGCTCTCCCTCCTTGACTTCTTCAAATACACGAAGTTGTGCAACTGCAGGAAGCATAGCATAAAGTGGTAGAACAAATAGTGAACCAGGCGAATTCTCAATAGCCCTCTTCTCCTTGTAATTTTTTGATAGATCAAAAGACCCATCCTTATTCACAGAATGAGTTTGCTCCCCACTAGAATTGGAGCTTGATGGTGCTTTCCCCGACAGTGCTTCAAAAGCTGCCTTCAAGGAAGCAACGCTCCCTTGCTCTCCTAGAACATTCACAAAATCATCATTGTTCTCTGGATGTTTAAGATTATCATCTTCATGAAATTCCAAATCACTATCAGTTTCTGAATTATACGAAAAATCTGATTCATCCTCACATAAATCTTGCCCATCTTCATCATAAGAACTGAACCTATCAGTTTGTTGGGTGGCTGAACTCCCATGAATCTCATATGCTTCACTTATCTCCTTCATATCTGCTCCCTCAGCAGGATTTGTTGCATGTACCACATCACCATCATTTTCTATAGATGCTTTAGATGCTTTCAAAATCAACTCCCTTGAAGCACTGCGCAGCTTCTTGCATAAGTACTCTACTTCCCTTTGCCCAGTGACAAAGACAAGTATGCCACCAGGTGGCAGTCTCTTGTGAATTGCCATGACCTTTTTATATGCTTGTCCAACATAATCAACAATCTCTGTCTTCTTCGAAAAGTGTATTGTTACAGGAAACTGTCTAGTAGGAACTTCAATAACAGGGGGTGGTGTAAGGAATAACCTTGTAGAAGTGAAGTCTTCTACTCTCAAAGTGGCACTCATCAGGACAAGCTTTAATGGGAAAATCATATCATTAGGATCTATGCTTTCTCCTGACAGCATCACCTTTTGCTGTTTCCTGTAAACCTGCGATGTAGCAACATCATTATATATAGGGCTAGAGGATAAAATAGCAACCACAAGCTTTCATTTGTTAAAGTTTGTAAAGCAAGAATCATTATATTCACCTTTTCCCGAGTCCTAATAACACGTGACAACATCCCAATCAAAATATCCGTGTTCAAGCTCCTCTCATGAGCCTCATCAAGAATTATGACAGAATAACGCCTCAACAAAATATCATTCTGTAGCACAAGGATTTCCATTACATTACATTCAATTGAGTTGCATTCTAGCACCATAAATTCAAAATGCATCAGTGATCATCATTACAACAATGATAAGCAGACGAAAACAACTAATGGAGTCACGAAAAAAACTGTCCAGGCCATGGGATATGCTCTGATGGACTTTTCCCCATTAAAGGCATTTACTCTACATTTGTCTAGTGTTAATAAACAAAATCAACCGAAGACAAAAGATATAGTAGTAAGTAGTAGTAACCACGGTAAGTGGTGGCCATAATAACCATCATAATTTGCAAGTATGAATGATAAATCTGTGAATTGTACATGTCTCCATTCCAAAGTGCTATAGCACAATTATGATGATAATATGCTCACACTCACATAATATTATCAAGTCATTTCTTCACTTGGAAAGATAAAGAAGGCTAAGTTTTGGTCCTTTAAGTTTATATTATATTTTATTTTGGTCCATTAAGTTTAGAAACATTTTTAGTCATTTAATTTTAAAACCATTAACGCTGCATAACGAAAATGCTGACTCATCAATTTATTGCTGACAAAGCATATCTAAATTTTAGTAAGTTAATATATAATACATAATATTTTTATATTTTATTAAAATCAAGATTAAAAAATGCATCTCCTCCTATGCGGACATGAAACTCTCCCAAAAGGCTAAAACCATTATATTAAACCATAACAAAAAATTGGAGTTCCTGTACTTAGAACACAATTAATCTACAATTGACGGAGATGGAAGAATTTTATTCTTTTCCTTTCTTCTCCATGTGCTGTCTAAATTCTATTCCCAATATGCCGAACCAACTGTAAGGGATCTCTGGCAATACAATTTAATATAGAATCTTGAAAACAGTAAAAGAATCGAAGCACTCAACATAGCATCAAACACCCAAGCTGCAATCCCATTACACTCTCCTCTCAGTAAATGAAGAGCAAGTACGCCACCAACATGGCCCATGAAAGTAAAACCTGACAACATTTGGAAATTCACAGTGAATGTGAAGCATTCAAGGGCCCTCTGATTATCTGACTAGAATCAGCATCCATGCCCATGGAGGAAGTGAGTGGTAGAAAGGGTGGGACAAAAAGTGATGAATACCCAGTAGGAAACAAAGGACCCACTCAAAAGGGGTGGTTTTGGTTTGCTGCCATAACCGCCGTGTTCTGAATTTCAAGCATCAATGGATAAGCCCATGCCAAGAGATATGATGACAAAGATGAAAGTCATGGTGGCAACAGCAGAAATATAAACTCTTGCAATTATTATCTTCATTTTAATATTAAAATATAGAACCCATTGTATTAAATAATTAAAATTCAAACATGCTTTGTTAGCACTTAACTGCTAATTAGCATTTTGTTAGTGGAAGCTAACGATATTAAAATTAAAGGACTAAAAATACACTTTCTAAACTTAATGACCAAACTGAAACTTAATGTAAATTTAAAGAATCAAAACTATACCTTAGCCGATAAATTATGAAGTTTACCAATGCCATGAAGTATTAACTAACACAACAATAGTCCTCAGTATGAATAAAATTTCTAGAAACTTCTCATAACTTTTTTTTCCCAAAACCTGAGTGTATTATAATTTTAAAGGACAATTATGTACCATAGTAGAAACTAATGCTATAATAAATGTCACCCACAAACTACCTTAGGCATATATATCAGATATATACATATATATATAGACAGTCTAAAGGAAAAATTGAATGTACAAAAGAAATGATTAGGTAAAATAGAACCTGAACTTCACGTAGTAAAATTCCATCAGTCATAAACTTGATAGAACAATCATCTCCAATTTTCTTGTCGTATCTAACTTGAAAGCCAACCTCCTTTCCAAGTTTAAGACCAAGCTCATAGGCCACACGTTTTGCTGTTGCAAGAACAGCAACTCGTCGTGGTTGAGTAACACCAATAATACCATTGTGAACTCTAGACTTGCTTGAACCATAACCAGCTTCATAAAGAAACTGAAATCACAAAAGAAAACCAAAATGCAACTTGAAACAATGTTCTCTCAAAGGCCAATTTTCAAATCCTAAACAATACCACCCATGGTATAGCATTCAATCAAGATACTCACTTGAGGGACTTGAGTTGTTTTACCGCATCCAGTTTCACCACATATGACAACAGAAGAATGATATCTTATGGCTTCCATAATCTCTTGCTCCATCATGACTATAGGGAGATCCTTTCGTTTGTCTTGAACCTCAGCTGGCCTATATACATGTACAACAGTGGGGGTAGTTGAAGCAGGGTAGTAGTTAAGGTTGCTTAGTTCACTGAGATTGGTTTTGGAGATCTCACATGTCCCATCCTGTCCCATGTCCCAAATAAAACTAAATTAACTTACAGATGGACGAGTAGATCATCACTTTGAAAAAAAAACACTTAAAATGACATTATAACATGCTATAAACTAAACTGCAAACATATGGGTGCACTTTTGGGCAAAGCCATCTTCATATAAAAAGATTAATTATCAGCAAACAATTGGTGTGTGTGTGTGTTTTTTTTTTTTTTTGTGATAATATATACGTGTAATTCTTCCAACAGAGATTAATTCAACTGCCTATGCTGAAAGATAGATAATGCAATTTATGAAGGGATCAAAGTGTAATGAGATTGGTGCTACAAACATGGGCATTTACTCATCCAGATGCTCGATCTACAAACATCAACAATGAGCATGCACCATACCTTGGATTCAGCTCTTATACTCTCATCAATAGGTTTGCCTCTCTCATGACAATGAGTCATGTCATCAAGTAATGATGTTTTCTCCTCAACAGAGACACCACCAAGAGAGGCAGCAAGAGGGTCATTATTTCCAAAAGATTCATCACCACAAGCCAGTTGAGAGGACCCCAAAGAAGCATAAGGTTCACATAAAAGCTCTCTTTCAAATCTAGCTGGTTGAATTTGGTCATTTTCCTCAGTTTCCTGTTCAATATGAATTTCTTCTGCCTCAGGTTCAACTCTATTTGGAACATCCAGAATCCTGGACAGATCATGACTATGATCAACTCCCAACCCTTCTTTCAATAAATGTACAGCTTTCCTCCGTCTCTCTAGCGCAGTTTCAGTCTACATAGCATGAGAACATTGAATAAATATAGATCCGATACATTTACAGTTTTATATACCATTTAGAGGAATTATGATTGTTTTGATTCGCTAACCCGATTAATATCCTGTGTAGACTGCAAAAGCGGATATGCATAATCTGGAATCTTGTATTTGCTGCAATAAATAAAAAGATTCAACATTGTATCAGCAATTTAGTGGAAGAAAAAATAAATATCCTTTATTTTTCATACAACAAATTATAATTTTCACTACTTTCAGGTAAAATTTCGTCATGTATTAAAAGAAAAGGGTTCACATACTTTAATGTATCAACGCTTCTCTTCAGTAGAAGTTCTTTTTCCTTCTCCTCCTATGAATATGAAGCAAAACCAAGTTTTATTTAAAGAATAACAGAATAAAAAAGCATTTCGTTTTTATTTATACACAAACCTCCAGTTTCTTCAACTTCCTGTTCTGAGATTTGCTCAACTTATGTTTCTTATTTGAATTTATTTCTCCATGTACCTACACAAGAAGTCTTTTAGGGGGGGGAACCTCCAATTTTAACCAGGATAAGAATTTAAAGCGAATTGCAAGCCCTCTCACGACCCATACCTGATTCATCCCTTTCCTTTTCTTCTCTATCCTAGCTGGCAATAGTAACGCATTACTGTCATCACCACCATCTCCCAAACTGCCAAAATATAAGCGTTAAAATGGTTAGCCAAAAAAAGGTTAATTCTTGACAATATACACAAAGATTTTGCTTGGTCTCTAATTTTCATAGGAAGAAAATCACTTAAGAGAAAACAATGCAATACATTAAATGAGGACAAGTCCACACAAACCAAAGGGGGAACAATGGAAGAATTTTACCCATTGAAATATCTTACGTTAGAGATTCATTCTGAGAATTGAACTCAATATTGCCTCTACTCTCTGCATTAACTTCCATTACGCTCCTCTTAGAAAATACAAGCCAATTCAGGGATGCCACAATTCTCAGAGTTGTAAATAGGAATACTGACCCTTGCCGCTGAAGCTGCAACTCCAACGTTAATTATAATCATGGTTCAAAACCAACAAAACACAACCAAACATTTGACGAGGCAGAGAAGCACAAAAAAAGAAATTAAATAGAAGAAAAACAGAAGTTTCTTGATAATCCTAGAAATTAGAATGTAGCAGCAACAATGACAAGCCTTATCCCACTCGGTGAGATTGGCTACATGGTTCAAAAAGCGCCATTGTGATCTTTCAACAACCATATGTTTGAATAAATTGTTAGTCAAAAGATCTCACTTAATAACTTCATTGTTTATTCGCTTCAGTTTCCATCAAGAAATATATCATTAGCTAAAAGCATGCACTTAGGGATTTCTTTTCACATATGGTCAATTAGAACATCTAAAGCCAGGTTAAATAAGTGTTTAAACATTATCCTTGATGTAAACCAATCCTTATAAGAAAGTTATTTGTATCACCTCCAAGCATTCTTACACTAGTTGTTACCCATACATATATTGCATGACTTTGACATGTGCAAGATGCACACCCTTCCTTTCCAAGGCTTTCATCAAACAATAACATCAAAGATCGAGTCATGCATAAAGGAAGGAGGGTATAGAAAAAAATCATACAAAGAAGGTTTAATGATAATAAAGAAGACGAAAAAGAAGAAGCTACAATAAACCTTTCTTCCCCATTCTTAATAAAAATTAAAAAAGATTGAACAAAATTAAAGAAGTAGCTACACTATAAAAAGGTTCTTGGGATGCAAACATGAAATTTCAGGAAAAACAAGAGTTTTCTTTTTCTATCCCTCCCCTTTAGTAATTATTCTAAAAGGATGGCTTTTTCTATCCCGCTTAAATGGCCACAAAGAAGTAATGCAACCATAAAATCAGTTATTATTGACATTTTCCTTCGTTCATATGGTTAGGGCCATCACATTGTATGTAACAGGTTAAAACCATAGGATCAGTTTCATGAAATCAGTTACTTCACCATGTTATGAACTTCTTATCAACAAATAGGAAGATGAATGAAGGAGTTAAACAACTTTTTTAAAATGTGAACTCCTATCTTTGTTAATTATCAAACACATGAACTAACACCAAGCACCTCTGGACATGTAGAATATAACTATTAATGTCATAAATTATCTTATGGGACAACAATATATTACATGCTAACCAATCAGAGCACCTTCAAATGCCACCACTGATGATAAAACAGTTTATCGCACATCAAACTACTTTTTCAATTAAACAGCAACCCACAAGTCCACGACTTTGAATATATATCGCATAAACTTGTGATAAACTCCTCATCTTGAAGAAATTTCATTGGGAAACAACGATCTCACAACAAAATCTTTTAAACTTCTCATCAACAAAAGCATATCATTGATAGAGTAACTTCACAATCACTACTTTAACCTCAATGTATATACTTGAGTGGCATTTACACGACCAAAGATAGATATAAGTGCACTCCAAGACAGCAAAAAGAACTAAGTGATAGATTTACGCATTGAGATAATCTGTGAAGACTCAAATTGCCCCTTAAGCTCTTGCTCCAGGTATATGTCTATCCTAGGTGACAATTAGATTAAAATCAAATTCAACATTACTCAATCCTAAGGTCAATTTAAGATTCCGTCATCACATCCAATCCTAAATACCCAAAGCATGCTCAATGGCCGCCAATCACTAAACAATAAAAAATAAAGAAAAGATTTTTTTTTACCAGAAGAAAGACAAGATTAAGTAAACTAAATAAAAATGAAACATAACTAATCAGTGGGAATAATTTCTAATTCACAAACAAGCTCATAGCTACTCTAGGTTGTATGAAAAATTTAGCTACACATCACTGTAATCAAAATCTTCTCAGCAATAATAAATTCAAAGTTCAGAAACACAATAAAAGGGAAGGGAATAAAAATCGAAAACAAAATACTGTCTGAAATCACAAAACAGAGATGGCGTACTCCGTCTTCTTCCTCTTCACACTGTCCCTCTCGCTCTAGCTTGGAAGAGGAAAGAAACCACAGCAGTAGCGACGGCCTCCTGCAGCTCGTGTTTACTGGTAGCAGTACTCAGTTCTGACTTTTTCACATTTTCGTGCCAATTTGTAGACCCAGATTCAGTTCTGACTTGTTCACATTTTCGTGCCAACAAAAAGAGAGCGTGGAAAGAGATGAAGGAGCTTACAACAGTTACCGCTGAGCTTTTCGATCTGCGACAAGCCGACAACGTGAAGGAAAGGCGTTGAGGGCGAAGGTGCTTGACGACGTTCTCAGCTTCTCGCAACAAAGAACTTGGTATAAGGAGAGGGTTCAAGGTTCTGAGCTTCTGAGGAGACGGCTCACAACGTTCTCAGCGGCGTCGCTTCAGGCTTCAGCTCTGAGCCTCTGATCTGAGGATTAAAAAGAAGTGGAGAAGGAAAGGGTTAAAGGGTATTATAAGTTTATGACCGTGTAAGGCTGGCTTATGGAAAAACAAAGAAGTTAAGATGGATGGGTGGTGCGCATCGAACATGCGACCTGGGAGAGTTTGTCAATGGTTTTACCATTGGGCCAAGAGCTTAAGAAGAGATATAACACATTACATCAAAATAAATACATTAAAAAAATAAAAAAATAAATGGACTAGCACAAATGACCCAAGGCTTTGCCAGTGCCCCGCAAGAAGTCTATCTAGAGCAAGATACAGGAAATCGGACCGGTGACTGAACCGGATAAGACAGTAGATCAAGGGTCAGTGGGTCAGATCGGAGTCAAACCGAAGGTCAGACCAGTGAGAAATAAAAAATTAAAAAAATAAATCTCACTGTCCAATTACACAATCACACCGTGAAAACACTTAAACAAAAGGATAAAAGTGACAATTCTATTTCATATTTAAGAAAATGAAAATCCTTATGTTTAAAAATTTACTTATATTTGAATTAAATAATACTTAACTATAAAAGAAAAATGTAATGAAATGCTTTCATGGTGTGGGAAATGTAGGGGAGGCACGTGGGAGAGAGACTAAGGCATGAGAATATATGGTTGGGGTGACAGCGTATAAGTATGATGATTGAGACTACTGAGAGCTGGCAGCTTCATAATGAGTCTATTCTGAACTATCTATCCATCCTTTACCCTTATTCTTTCCTCCTCTCTTTCGCTTCCTCCTTCCATCACCCGCCTTCCCCTCTCTCTATTCTGAAACCTCTCGCTGGTCTACCAATGACAGCAGACCAAGCACAGTTATGGATGCGTTTGATTTATCTTTCTCGATCCATTCCCATCATCAAATCAAGCACTAGAAAACAGATGAGCGGCAAGATTGTGGCTAGATCTGGAGGCAGCAAGATCGACAATATCCCGAGCTTGATCAACGACAATAACCTCATCTTCTTCAACTCTCCTCTTTTCTTCTTCTTTACCATGGTTTTCAACCTTTACTTGTGCAGATGATACGACTCGTGCGACGTGCCTGACTCGACAGGTTGTCCGAGTTGAGACTAGGTCACCCAGGTCATACGGAGTCGAACCGAGTTATCATGACTCGGGGGTGACTACTGACTCGAACCGGTTTTTTGGCCGAGTCTCCGAGTCACGGGCTAACTCGGCCGGGCCAGTCCGAGTTAACGAGCACTGATCTAAAGGGATTAGTTGCATTAATTTTATTTTATAATCCACCAAAATATAAAAAGACTATAACATCCTTGATATAAAAAAATCAAAAAAGCCATAGATTATTTTATTGTTTTGGTTCATAGTGTTTCTCCCTCATCTCGGTCTTCATCCAGCGTACACCCACGGAACCTGCTCCTGACTTGTTTTTCATACAACCTTGGGGCAATTAAAATTTTAAATTGAAGCCTCATCAGTTTAAATAGTTGGAGAAAGCAACAAGTTAACATTGATGATGAAACATCATCATGTTTCGAAAGCCGAAAAGCAAAAGTTCGACTAACCCGTTGTGAAGTGAAGCTAGAAGCGGAACCACCGACGGAGGTGGCACATATTTTAGTAGGGATGGAAATATGGGTTCAGTCCGTGGGCCCAACCTGCCAGCCCGTTAAAAGCAGCCCGCGGGTTAGGCGGGTTGAGCCAGCGGATTGGTGGGACATCTCGACTAACCCGCCTTTTAAAAAAAAAATTTATTTTATATGCTTTTTTCAATCTTAATATTTTTTACAAAAAAAAAGCAATATTAAATTCTATTTTTAGGAAATTAATGAATATTTATTAGTATGATTAGAAAGAAAATCATAAAAATATGTAATTTTATAGAAATAATTTTAAAAAATTATTTTTATAAAAAAATAAAATAAAAAAAGTTTACGGGTTGACCGGCATTTCCCAACCTGCAACTAGTGTCGAACATGGCATCTTTGAAATTACAGCCAAAATTTATGGACTTTTTAGAGCACACGAGCGTAGAAACATTCAGGCCAAAATGGGCAAGCTTGGTGTGAAGATATTGAACTGAAGGTGGCAGCTCTCAGGGAGGAATTAAGGGAGCTTTGGGATCAGGAAGAGATCTATTGGGCGCATAAATCTAGGGTAATGTGGCTGAAATGTGGAGATCAGAATTCAAAATTTTTTCACTTAGCCACCATTAAAAGAAGAAGCAGAAATAAAATTACGAGACTGAGGAGCAAGGAGGGTGAGTGGCTGGAGGATGAAGATAAGATTGGGAAATGTTTCGCTGATGTGTATCAGGAGCTGTTTGAATCTGAAGGGCCCAGGGATTTGTCGAAGGCGTTAGATTGTGTTGCAGGGGTGGTTAATGACCTTGACAATGAAAGACTCATGATGCCGGTTACTAATGAGGAGGTTCGCCAAGCTGCTTTTCAACTCGGGGGCTCAAAGGCACCAGGGCCAGACGGTTTTACTGGAGTTTTCTATCGGAAAGCTTGGGAGGTTGTCGGCAACCAGGTGTGTGATCTTGTCAGAATTTTCTTTAGAGACGGTTTTCCTCTTAATGAGATAAATGATACTGACATTGTATTAATCCCAAAAAATGATTGCCCTGAAACGGTTAATGATTATCGCCCTATTAGTCTGTGTAATTTTAGTTACAAGATCTTTTCTAAAGTGCTAGCAAATAGATTAAAAGGAGTGCTAGATAAAATCATTAATGAGAGACAAAGAGCCTTTGTTCCTGGTAGGCTGATCCAGGACAACATTATTGTGGTTCATGAGATCTTCCACCACATGAAATCCAAAAGAAGTGGAAAGAGTGAAGTGGCTATTAAGCTTGATATGAGTAAGGCCTATGATCTAGTGGAGTGGGATTTTTTATATGCCTCTATGCTTAAGATGGGTTTTTGCCTTGAGTGGACTGATCGGATATTCTGGTGTGTCAATTCTGTTAGCTCTTCTATTATGCTTGCTGGGAAAAGAGTCTCTAAAATTATTCCTAAGAGGGGTTTAAGGCAAGGGGACCCTCTCTCCCCTTACTTATTTATTCTGGTTAGTAATGTCCTGTCTAACATGATTGAGAAGGGGGAAAGGACTAAAGAAATTAATGGGATTGTCGCTGTTAGAGGATGCCCGGAGATTACACATAGCTTATTCGCTGATGATGCGGTTTTCTTTTTGCAAGCTGATGTTGATGTTTGTAGGAAATGAAATGAATCCTGGAAATATACTGTAAGGTGTCAGGTCAAGCGATTAATTTAGGAAAGTCTTGTCTCTTCTTTTCAAGAAATTGTCCTGCATTAATGAGGGAAGAGATAGGGCACATTTTCTAGATTCATGTGGCTGATGTGCCGGGGAACTACTTGGGACTTCCGATTGTCTGGGGAAGGTCTGAAACTCGGGGCTCTTAGCTTTGTGTTAGACAAAGTTGAGAAAAGAGTTCAAGGGTGGCATCATAACTTTCTTTCAGAGGTTGGGAGAGAAGTTCTTGTTAAATCTGTAATAAACTCCATTCCAATTTATCCTATGTCTTGTTTTCTTTTTCCTAAGCATGTCTTGAAGAGGCTTAACAGAATTGTGATTCAATTCTGGTGGAGGGGTGATCAAGAGAAGGGGAAGGTACACTGGGTCTCTAACGAAAGACTTAAAAGGAGTAAGTTGGATGGGGGATTGGGTTTTAAAGACTTTGAGGCCTTTAACTTGGCCCTCTTAGTGAAGATAGGTTGGAGGTTGTTGCAGTATCTTGATCAGTTGTGGGCTAAGCTGTTGAAGGCAAAATATTTCCCCAGGTGCGGGTTTTTAGAAGCAGTGAAGGGTAACCATGCATCTTGGCTGTGGGCAAGTATAGTAGAAGGTAAAAGGCTTATCTCTGAGAACATTATTGCTAGAATTGGGGATGGAAGAAGACGAAGGTGTGGCATGATTCGTGGATAGAGGATTTACCAGGGAAAAGAATGATGTCGAGATGTCCTTTTGAGGAGTTAAAAGATTTGATAGTAGCTGAACTTCGACCCCATTATGGCTGGGATTTATCTCTCCTTGAGGGGTGGATCATAGATAGAGAGAGGGAGGCGATCTGTAAGGTGGTAGTGGCACCTGCTGGAAAGGGTGACAAGTGGTTGTGGACTGGGGGGAAGAGGAGAGTAGTTACGAGGTGAAAGATGGGTATAAGATAGCAAGGGTAAGCGTTTTAAATTGGAATGCTAGCATCACTTCTTCTTCTAATGGGGCTCACAGGTCTATGTGGAGTGCAGTTTCGAAACTTAGAGTTCCCCACAAGTTAAGGAATTTTATCTGGAGATGGTTATCCAATGCTCTGCCTACTTCTCATAACTTGAATTTAAGAAGTTGTTGTGCCTCTAATGTATGCCTTATTTGCAATAAGGGGGTGGAGGATGTGAAACACTATTTTTTGATTGTAATTGGGCAAAAGCTTCCTGGTTTGAGAGCTCTCTATCCTTAAATGTTGATAGCTGGCCTGACTTTGATCCTTTTATCTGGTTGGCTAACTGTCTTTGTGATGTGAAGGTTACTGAGTGGCAAAAAGCTTTGATAGTAGGGGTGTTGTGGCATATTTGGAAGGGAAGAAATGCTTTTCTTTTTGAAAGTTTGCTGACTAATCCCTTCTATGCTATTGAACAGGCGAGTAATTTTATTAAGGAGCACTGGGAGGCTAATGGTTGGATGCATGTTGTGTCGGGCACTCCTGGTGAGGATTCAAGACTTCGGGCTCCACGTTTGCATTGGGTCCCACCTATTGGTAATAAGCTGAAGATCAACTCTGATTGTGCCTTTGATCCTGTTTATAGAAGGGCTACTATTGCTTTCACCGTGAGAGACTCTTGTGGGTGGCTTTTAGATGGAGCCACTATGATTGTAAATGTACCGTCAGTGTTGCTTGCAGAAGGCATGGCTCTTCTTGAAGCTCTGAGGTATGCAGTCGCTAATGAGCTTGGTGATGTCACTTTTGAATCTGATTGTCAAGCCTTGGTTAATTGTATTAATCATGGTCTTTCTCCTAGTGATTGGAGATGTAAGGTTATCCTTGAACCTATTGAGGAGTCAAGGAAGTTAATTAGGAATCATTCTTGTGTTTGGATTCCAAGGGAAGCAAATTTAGTCGCCGATTGGATTGCTAAGGCTTCTTTAAGTGGGTCTTTCCCTTCGAATTGGGTTTTTCGACCACCGATCCAGCTGGGTCGCTTGTTGGAGAAAGATGCTAGTCACTTTGCTATTAATCTTGGGTTGATGGGCTGTTGCTTTGTACTGGGGGGTCCTTTTTGTATTTGGGTTGGCTATTTGTTGGCTTTGTTTGTTTGTGTTTGCTTCTGTACTGACGTTTTCTGTTAATGGTTATGTTCCTTTGGTTGACCAAAAAAAAAAAGAAAGAAAGAAACATTCAGGCCAACAATTAATTTTGAGGATGCCATTTTCAGAGACGCTGAATCCATTGCAATCCAGAATCTTCAAATCGATGCATTGCCCAAAGCTTTAGAGAAATCGCCCGTTCCAACATCAGGGTCATCTACCTTCTGTTAATCGTAGGTCGACAGAGGGAGTGGGTTCTCATGACGGTGGACAGTACGGCAGAGGTGCAATGGACGATGGTGGACTGTAATTGACAGCGATAACAGGAGGATGATGCTGGTGGATGGACCATATGGATAATCAGCAATGCTGAGTCATGCAAAGATGGACGAGAGGGATGGGGTGAGGGGTAGTTTAGCCTCTAAATGTTCATTTCTGGATTGATTTTCCAATACCATAGATGAAAGTGGGATAGTCCTCTTTCTTTTAAAATATATTTTGCGCCAACAAAAATTTTTTTTGACAGAATCAATACATTTTAATCCAATGTATATTCAAATATAAATGCATTCTGTCAAAATGCATTCTCCTAACATTTTTTCAACCGGACACAATATCTAATCACAAGGCTTCCTCAATACCAACAAACACCACAAAATGACTCATTCCCTCTCGCTACCCCATTCCCACCCCTTCAATAATGTTGCGTAGCAAACGTACCCAAAATGCTTTGGTAATGTTTCTAAAGAAGAATGTACATTAACAGTTACAGTCCTGCATGCAAATCTATCCTGGCATGAATCCAAAACTAGAGATTGCAATCTCAAAGGCTCGCATCCTTTCTCCATGAGCAAAACCATTACGATCATAGGATGATATTTCATTTATGTCAAGATCAACGCAGGCTTTGACAAGTGCCTCCCCAACACGTTGAGCAGCTTCCTGAACAAAAAAAAACGAAATCAGAACAAATTGAAAATTAAGACACAGAAGTGTCTGGGATAACAGTGGAAGGTAAAAGGTTTCTATCTATCTTTCATCGAATGTTTGTCTATAAGCTGACTGCAGTAATTACAATAGTGGAACAAGGTGGATCTTGTCGGACAGATTTCTGCAATGTGCTTCCATAGAACAAACACTTCTTGTTCTGGTCATCCACCAGCATTGCATACAACTGCTTCTCTGAGCAAAACAAAGAAAGCCTTGGTCTTCTAGGTGTTCCATTATACTGCAAAAATAGACAGGGACAACATGGGATCAATTATATAGATATAGTTCATAATAGAGTTCCATATAACCAAAAGAGCTTGATAAAGAAGAAAGCTGGGGTTTAGTTCGTAAACTTTTAACAACTTACGGGGTTTTCACTACATAAATTGATTTTTCCACCCAAGAAATTCTTCCATGTGTTACGTTGTTGTTTTAAAGGAAACTTGATAGCAAAACACAGAATAAATTTCACTAAGTCTTGTGTTTTAATTAATAGAGTTGAACCTCCTTAGATGGCCTTACCAGCAACATTTTAATATGCATATGATGCTCAAACAAAATGATGGGAAGTAAGAACCCAAAAAAGAGATAAAGTTCACAAAGAAAATATCTGTTGAAACTTCATACTAGCTTCTGCTGACATAATTGTATATATAGGTACATGATACTCAAACAATAATATGACAGGACTGATAAGTGATGTGGTTTTGCAGAAAATATATTGAGATAAAAGACAATTCTCTATCCCCAATCATACCAAAGATACAAAAATTAAGACACAACAGGTAATTAAGTACTGAGCATGAACAAAAAAACATGGTCTCAAGAACGGAAACATAAGTCATACCTTCTTCTGCATCCTTCTATTCCGTACTTTGGCACTTTCTTTTCTAGCATTTGCCCTGGCTTCAACAACCAGTGGATTCTTGGTCAAACCTGCAAGGGAAAAAAATACTCTTCACAATATCAGTTATCTGAAGCCTCGTGCAAAACAAAGCATATGCAAGAGTCACATAACCAATTTTAGAATACAATGAATATATAATCATAAAAGAAACCTAAACTTCAACCTCACAACATAAAATAGCAATTAAGTGTAAGTGGTGAAGAACTTACTTCTGCTCAGTGACTGAAAGGAAACAAAAGGCTTTAATTGAATCCCAAAGACTGCAGAATTTGTAAATTGAAGCGCTGGAACATTGGAAAGGCCCATTTTATGTAGATTCAAAAGGGAACAAGATTGAAAAGCTGAGACGCCAAATGGAAGCACGTAACAAAGAAAATCTAATTGAACCCTTATCCTGCCAAGCGACAACAGTGAAAGGAGTGAAACGGGAAACATGAAAACTTGCGCTTCAGAGATACAAAGCAATGGTAAGTTTCTCACAGTAATTTCAACAAACAATTGGTGTGCAAGTTGATCACTCCTGTAATAATAAAGAAACAAGCATACTAAATTCAAATTGAAAAAAAAAAAAAGAAAAAAGAAAATCCAACAGTGAAACAAGAGCGAGAGGAGAAATAGTAAGATTGAGACAAGAGTGAGGGTAGTGGCAAGTACTTGCAAAGGAAGAGGGGAAACGCACCGGAAGCAAGCACGAATGAAGCAGAATCGGTACTGAGGTGAACTAATTATCCAAAAGAAAGAATTTCTATTAATTTTGATTCAAAACTTCCGCACATCAATTTCCTTTTCAAATTTCTTTACTCTCTAATCATCCTTTTTAAATGTGCCATTACCAGAAATTTCTCCGGCCATAATAAACAACAATGATAGAAGCAAAGCAATGCGAATGATTCAACCTTAACCTACTCATATGCGAAGGTTATCATCCACTCGATCACCAACATAAAAATAGATATATGTGTCCACTTACTCAAAAGAGTGTGTGGGCGCGCGCGCGCGCGAACCCATTATTCTTCCCAACAAACATCCAAATATCAAGCATAATTCTAGAAACAATGCACAATATCCAAAATTTTTAACACCTTACAACTACCAAAAGAAAAATAAGAGGAAACAGGGTAATACGACTTTGAGACTTTTTCACGAACATTTTGTCCGCAAACATGTTCTCCAAATTATAATCCAACCACATCATGCATCAACAGAGCCTCACAAAACTTGATAATTATTGGATTCATTTATCAAAGTAAATATTTCCCTTAAGTTGCATAAACAATTTAACGTTGAAAGAGAATGAAATCATACAAAAAAAATATATTATATTTTTCAGATTTTCATCAAGATAACCAGGAAAAAAATTGCTATAAAAATACCTCTCAGTAGAAGCTCTTTTCCCTTCAACATTTCAGCTATTCAACAACACAAATCCTCCCCTATTTTGAACATCCAGAAACAGGGAAGAGAAGAAAATAGAACACATATGACAAATAGCAAAGGAAGAAGAGGAAGGTAGCGTTAAGAACACGCGACAATAACGAAACCAGAATAGGAGAAGATAAGCTCGCATAAACACCAGCAACAGGGAAGGAGCTTTGAAGGATCTTAAAGAAAAGTGACATCAACAAAGCAACGGACGGAAATTCAATCGGTCACACACAAACAAATATGGACTGGGCGATGGGATAAACTTGGGAAGAAGATTGAAGGGGCTAAGGTGCAATTTTCATTTCCAGGCCAGGTTTTGACAAGCGGGCAGGTTAACACAGTCAGGTTTTGTAAATGTGGAAAGTGGACATAATTTGATATATTTTAACATAGCTAGACAAAGGGTAAATTACACACGGCCCTTAAATTAAGAAATTAATACAAAATCTCAAAGAATGCGAGGATATTATTTATAAAAGCGAAAAAAACCAAATTTTCCTCCGTTTAAAGGTCATCCGGATGAACCAAGAAATCTATATTGACAATTGAAATACCTTAGATGATAATTTAATCACCACCAGTGACAAAAATCAGAATTCAAATGTGCAAAATTCAAAGTATAAAAATTGAAAACCTATACTGTGGATGAATATAAACCTAAACTACTGAAGATGTAATCTAAAAAGGCTTTTAACTCCAATTAGCAAGAAGTTACACAAGCAGACCATAAAAAAATCTTCTAATGTGTATAACTAATCATATTAAAATATGACCATATTAATATCATTTCTCAAAAGATTTTGATTACACATCAATAAAACTTTATTTATAAATTAATTGATATTAAATTTGTATTGACAAATTAATTGAGAATATTAATGATTTTGGCTATACAATGGACAAAATGTAGGCTGAAAACATTAAATATGTATTAACAACTGAAGCACCTTAAATGACAAATTGAACACTACCAATAACAAATTAGGAACACATTAAATATCATTGACAAGTTAGTAACATCAAAGCTATGTTATTTGTCATTGGTAATACTCAAGTTGTCATTTGAAATGTTTTAGTTATTAACATAAGTTTAATGTTTTCAACTCATATTTTGTCAATTGTGCAATCAAAATCATTAAAATTGTCAATTACTTTGTCAATATTTAATGAATTGCAATCAAAATCTTTTGAGGAATAACATTCCATGTTTTCATATTTTAATATGATTAGTAAGGCACTTTTGAGGATTTTATGATTTACTTGTGTCATTTTTTTTGCTAATTAGGGTTAAGAGCATTTTTAAATTGCATCTTAGATAGTTTAAGTTCATATTCATGCATAGTATTTTTATTTTGGTAGTTTGCATTTTGCACATTAGAACTTTGTTATTTATCATTAGTGGTGCTCAAGTTGTCATTTAAGGTGATTCAGTTATCAATATGGATTTTTGAATTCGTTGAGGCAAACTTCTCAGTTTGTTGGGGCTAACTTTCAATGGAGGCAATTTGATCTTGTTGTTTTAACAAATAATATCACTTAGATCCCTTGGAACTTCACATTAATTTCTTAATTTTGAGAGATTTTTTTTTGTAGTATTTTCTGCTCCTTGATATTGGTGTGAGATTTCCACTTGGACAAATTAATTTCTTAAAAATGATACAACTTTTCACACCTCCGTCAATGTTGTGTCTCTCCTTTCACATCATGGTAAGCTTAAGCCATTGTAAATTATCCATGAGCTCTAAGAGACAAGTGGCAAGCATCATCCTGATCCACTGCATATGGAGAAAGGATTCATGGTTAAATCCTATTTTAACATCCTTTAGGGTGTCTATATTGTTCTATTGAATACTTGAAAATTAAAGTTCATAGCGTATTGATAACTTTTACGAAGAGATTGGCAAGTGTTCTTATACTGTTGACAACTTTTCCGTCGTGGTGCTTCTATTACTCCGTTGAGTTGATTGACAATTTTTCATATGATGTTGATAGCTTTAACAAATGTAATAACAACTTAATTGAAATGTTATAATAAACATTGCTATTGAAGTTATGAATACATTTACAAATATTATTATCCGTATTACAAGAGTTGCCACCGAGAAAGATGTTATTGGGTTACATGTGTCATATATTTGCATGCTCTATATCATTAAAGTGGTTTTAGTGACCTAATAATCACCATTTTTAGAGAACCAAGGTGGGGTGAGATCAAATATCGCCTCCACTACTTTGACTCTTATTTAATTTAAATAAAAAAATTCTGTTGTGATACCCAAAAATAGATATCGGCTGAGAAAGCTTCGTGGCTGGCGATTGGAGCTTTGACAAAGTGGCCTGGTAGGCCATCAGAGCTCCGGTGGCCAGAAATGGTCTACAATAAGGGTGTTTCATTCTTTTTTATATATATGAAAGGCATTTTCATCTTTTTCATTCGAATTTTTAAAACCTTATTTATTAACCGTTGATCATTTCCCTTGTCCATTGTGATAAATGGAGTTTGAAAAAATAATGGGTAATTTTTTTTGTCATCTCCCGAAAATTAAACTACGGGGACGTGATTAACGATCTTTCAATTGGTTTTCCCTATAATAAATATAAATCATTTTAATATATCTCCTGTAGTCCATAGTCAAATTGTTTGTTTTAAATAAAAGAAAACTCTAGATCATTCCTGAACATACGATTGATTTCTTTTTTATTTTAATTTAATAACATTCATGGGGGTTGTTCACGCTAAGGGCTAAGTATAAAATAGCCGACATTTTCTGACAACATTTTTGTTCATCCTAATATATATCGAATTATCCACGCACATGGGCGTCTCGTCACAGGTCAGTAGCCCGTTATTATTGGCTAGCACAGCTGTCAACGCCTTATTAGTTAATACAACGCTCACATTTTGATCCCATGCAGCCTACTGTATGTGATCGCCACCTTAAATATCTTCTTCGCGTTGAAATGGGCTGTAAAAGTTAGATAAACACCTTAAATGGAGAATTTTCCATGTTTGGATGCCCTCTTTCCGTACACGAAAACATCACGCGCCTCCCAAACTAAATTCTAGACCCTTCCACAACCTTCTTCGCGCACACCTTCTTCCCCATATATTATTCCCCAGTTTAACTATGCCCTTCATTCATCTATTCATTCATTCTCCATTCATTAGATTCTCAATTCTTATTCTCTTTCTAACTCCTTCTTGCACTCCTCCCTACCTTTTCGATTCTTAAAGAAAATTGTATTTTTTTTTTTTTCAATTATGGCTTCCGAACCCGATGTGTCAGAGATTTCTCAAGCGTTCGAAAGAATGGTGAGAAACAGAGACCTGGCTCTGTTTCTCCCCTTTATCTTTGGCTTATCAAATGCTGCTTCCAGAAGAGAGGGTGAAGACTCAGGTCAGGAATATCATAGTGAACAAAGTCCTCGACCCGAAAGAATCATCTTGATCAACCCCTTCACACAGGGTATGGTGGTGATCGATGGTGCTTCAAGCCTCGAGGCT
>JANTPZ010114395.1:0-41517 GCA_025593235.1 Vachellia pachyceras
GCTTAAAGATGTATCCAAAAAAAATATATGTATATATACACACACCAAATTATACTCTTCATATTATATTATACCCAGTGATATTATTTATATATCATACTTAATACACGGTATGTAAAATCAACTTAAAACCTAAGTAGAAGAGAAATTTTGGAATTCCAATCACCTTAATTATATAGGTTGTAGATGAGCATGCTTGTGATAAAATCAAATGTCACTATTTACTGGCTTCTTATAACTCTGCAAATTCCAGAATTTAATGGCTTCTTCATTTATTTTCTGGCCTGCAAGATGATGTGATGATGATGAAGACTTGATTCAAATTGTGTTTGGCTCAAAAATAAAGTCCAATAATTAATTCTTTTAACAAGGCGTGATGCAGCTAGCTTGCAAAATCTGGAATATCCTCATCTCTGTGTTCTTCATTATAATAATAATAAATCCTTAATTTCAACATGGAAGTTTCCACCATCTATATCATTTGACTTGTCTTCTATATGGCATCCGTTTGGGAACACGTGGATAAGTACTTTTACGCAAGTTAAAGTAAATATGTGGAGGGGATTATCTCGTTTTACAGAAAAAATACTGTTAAACGTGTTTGTGAGGAGTAAATAAGATTTTCTAAACAAGCACACATGAATGATAATTGCATATTTCTTGAATGAAAAATAAATTAATTACAGAGAGCGACAATTTTACAGAAATAGAAACAAACAATATTGGGGCCATGATGTGACAAGCTTTCTCTATAAAAAGCAAAATTATTAAAGTATATGTGTTACGCATAATTTATTTATTTTTATCTGTTTATTTTTGTGAAGATATAGGAGTGGGAAAAAAGAGAGGTCAACAGAATTTATTTTTTTATAGGAAGAGTTGATTATTAGTTAAAAACATTAGCTTACTATTTAATAAATTATTTCATAATTATTAACACATTTTGTTCTACCATTTAATTGTCCCCAATACATGTGAATATGATAGAGTATCATGCAATAAATGAAGGTGTAATAGCTTCTTTGATTTTGAAAGAAAAGAAAAGTTGATAAAGTGAAAAAAAACAAAAAATGAATTATCAATGTTTGGTAATATGTAGTAATACTATTTCTTAATCATAGATAAGACATTTATTTATTTTATGGATGAAATATACCAAGCTATTATTGATAATGGAGAATTTGGGGGGAAACCCACATTTACAAATTAATTGGAGAATGAGATTTGCATAATATGGAATGTCAATTGTATTTACATAATTGAAAGTTCATTTACATATTATGAAAGTTCAGTTACATGAAAACTTAATTGTATAAAATTTCCCAAAAATGTAAATGCAACAAATATATAGTATTGAGAATATTTAGTTTCCAAATTATAGATTGCTTTTTAAAATCAACATATAATAAGATATTATAATAATAATAATTTTTACAAAGACTCACATTTGTAACTAAACTAGTGTTGAGGTAACGACGGCCATGAAACCACTTGTCTAATATGAATGGCTAAGAGATGAGAATAATTTTTAAAAAAAATAAAAAGAGGAAAATGAATTCAAATGCTTTATTTGCAAGTCTACTAATTCATATTTTTATTGTTCCTCAACCACTTTAGTTGTAGCACTTTTTTGAACAAGTCAATTATTTAAACCATGTGTCAAAATTGAATTCCTCTTTTCTCTCAAAAATATAATTAAACAAAAAAGACATTTTTGTAGTAATTTCAAATCAAGGGCTTGTGGCAACTGAACGGAACTACAGGAGAACAGTGGCTCTATTTCTTCATGTATCACCGTGAGAAGAATTAAATTGCAGGAGCTAAAAAAATAATATTTAATTAAAATGATCATTAAAATCTTATTTATCTAAAAGAACTAAACTTTAAAATATAAATTTAAGATTACTAAATTGTTTCTCCACAACCTCCTACCTTCCCTCTTACTTTCTCTCCACATTATATTTTTAAAAACAAGTACGAATTTTAAATTTAACGTATTAAACAAAATTTTATTCAATTTTTAAAACTCACATAGATATTTTAATTAAAAATAAAGTTATATAACTTTAATAAAATTGAACATCTTTTATAATTTATTATATATGTTGAAAAAGTTCTAGAAAGTCGAGACAAAATTTAATTAGCATATTTTCAATCTATTTCTTTAAAATTCTTTCAAAAACATACAAAGTAACCCCTGTTCTCTAAACAAATCAAATATTTCATTCACGTCCCAAGTCCTAGAAAATCAAATCATTTCATAGACGTCCCAAGTCCAAGAAACTCAAATCATAACCGAGACAAACCCAAATGCATAGAGACCAGTATAAAACAGGGGACCAAAACACATTAAAAGTAATTATATTATATGCACACATCACAGCTACTTCTATTATCAAACAATCTGTCTGTTGTGTACAAGTTTGACAGAAGAAATCCAACATAGAGTAGCATCCATAACTTGAGACCTTCACTCCTCAAGTTTCTCTGCTCTTCCAACAATTTATATTAACACTGTAATTAAGCCTCCACGTTTCAAATTAAAAGAATATTCCCATACCTGAATGAGGAAAGAAATTAGAAAATAGACAAGCTCATTTTATTAACTAACTTGAGCATAACATCATCTATGATGGTTCAGTACAAAGAAGAAGGTGCATCCAGTGCAAAGTTCTTTAGTACCAATTACCAACTTGGCCATTCCACTTGATTGATTGACTCAAGAAAACACAGTTCAATCATCTCAAGAAACTTACCACGCAAGAAACATCTAAACCAGAAACCAAAGTATGTTTCCTCTACTTCAAGTTGTCTTCCAAGCGATTCTCCATTTCCAATCCTTCCTTGTCACTATCTACAGGCATGAGTTGAGCCTCCATGTTTGAGTGCTCTCTATTATTTACAACCTCATGGCAAGGATTGGCTTCAATGGTGTCATTGTCATTCTTATTTACAGAGCCGTTAGTTTCTAGCGATCCCAGATCATCATTCCACTCTACCCCTTCAACACCGCTGTCAGTACAGTCTGAGTTACGTCTCTCTGAAATTGTCTTTTTTCCATGAATCCCAGAATTCAGATGCAGCTGTGGTTCATTTACTTCACTATTTACAGTAGGAGTCCTGTAAAATACACACACAATAAGCCACCATAATGCAGAGTTTCAGCGACATGTCAAATATTAACTAATTATCTCATTGTATCACCGACCTTGTTCGCGGGAAATTTTGTGGCTTAAGATAGTCGAAAATTGGAACCAAGTCCTTGGCCCTAGCTTCAATTACATGCGTTGGGATTTTTTCGATCTCAATTTCCCCTTCCGAAGCAGTTTCTCCACTTAATATGTCACCCTCTTCCACCATTGAATGAAAGTACATCTGGTTGGCAACAGAAATATTCATTTAGCTGTCAACAAAAAGAATGCACGATAAGAATTACATGGATAAATTTATAGTAAATAAATAAAACCTCTCGCTTTGCCCACACTGGAGTCTGAGCTTGGTGGGTCTGAAGTTCTGCTTCTGAAAAATACAAATGATGCTCCTCCTTGGGATGAGAATTCACTTTCATGATTACATTCTCGAGGGTTGAGTTACTGATATTCTCATCCTTCAACTCTACAGGATATATTTTGTTGCTATCTGAAGTTCCATTTTCACCATATATGTCTAAATTTTCTTCTCGTTCTCTTCGATTGTGTCTCTGGCTTATATTCCATTTCTGAATAGCCTCAACAACCAAACCTGTGTCAAACTCCAATGCAGATTCATGTACATGGGTTAATCCAGAAACTACTGAATCTTGACCCATAGATATGCCCAGAGCATATTGTATCATAGAACCAGAGGATGAAAAAACCAAAAGGTGATCTTTTGTCCTAAAACGGTTCCCATCAACATGTAAGGCACACCCTTTGTCATTACAAAAGGATGAAGCAATAACTCCAGACTGGAAGCCTGTCCTACCTGTTGCAGCAGCGGCTGCACCACTTACGGTGCTTCTCCAGCCATTATTTTCATTTTTAATTCTGTGTACAGAAGAAAGTGTGATTGGTGTCCCAGTTGCACACAGACTTTGTTGTTTAGGAATTTGTAGAGTTGAACTACGAGGCCACCAAACTGCTGGGTCGGTCATGACACCCAATCCACCATTTTTTGAAGTAAAACTTGCGTCATAGGACTGAATATTTACAGATCCTCCTAGAGGATTTATGGCAAACAAATGGCTAGTACCTCTTGAGGAGCTAATCATAATCCAGTTACTGTCATTACTGAAACTGATGTCTTGAATTACCTGAAAAATTCAAAATTTATAGATGAGAACTATCCCTGTTGGTTTTATGCGCGCACATACATACGAAAAAGAGATAACAGGAAAGTGTTCACTAACTGCATTTGTAACGCCACGTTGTAGCTTGTAAAGATGAACATGAGTAGGACCGCCATCAGATGCCAAACTGTCAGAGCGTCCAGGTATTATCCTAAAAACATTAAAGTTATGCCCAAGAACCGATGCAGTCACTAAAATAGTGCCACTAGGATCAAAGCATAAAGCTGAAATACGACTTTCATGGGCTCGGAATTGAGCAACAACACCTTTACTGACAATGTCTCTGACAATGACCTGACAGAAAACACAAGTTAACTCAGGAAAAAGGCATTGAATTTAGGCTGCATTGAGTATATTAAAAAGGATTTTGATGAAAAGGAAAATGCGAGGGGAAAGCATTTTTAGTTGTATTTGGTTGATGCCGCTGTAATTTATATGGAAAGAGAGCCTCCCATGTTCATGGGAGAGCTTTTTCACTCTCTTCTCTTTCCCATTCCCCTTATGTGCCAAATGGGCCCTCAATGCAAAAATTCCAGTTGCTTCAATACAAAATAGAGTAACATAGCTCATAGACAAGAATCACCAAAAACAAAAACAAAAATCCTCATTTATTATAATTCTCCTTGGGGATCAATAAAAATTTCATGCATTTACTACGTTATGTGAGTCAATGATTCAATCAGGCGAAGTAGGGGATTGCACAACTTCTAAGTTGCAAACTTCACTCTTATTTTCCCCCTCTTCACTACTTAATTTCCAAGAAATTCAACATAAGCGAACTCACTAGAAATTTTAAATTTGCAACAACCTGTACTGAAACAGAAGTGTCAGTAAAGATGAGTCGAGAACCAAGGATATGGGCTGGTACTAGAAAAAACCGCTATAACAACTAGGCAGCAGATCAAACCACCAAGTAAAACCTAAGATGAGGGAACATTGACAATCACATAACAGATACTAAAAGTGAATCAAGCACAGCAGTTGCCTACTCATCACAAATAAACTGAAGTCAGGAAGAAATAACACTAACCATCCCAACATTATCCAAATCCCCCAAATGGCCATTACTGATCCCATTGCCCTTCCAGCTGGAGTTTACAGATGGTGAAGAACCATTGCCATCAGGTCGTAGCTCAGAGCAGTATTTAGAAAGCTTCTTATACCCTATATCACCAAGTGTGACTATCCCTGCAGCAAGTTGCTTGCCGCACTCTGTGGCATAGTGCGCAACTAGGCTTCCATTTGAAGAAAAGCCAGGAAAGCTTGCAGAAGGTGTCAAATGTTGAGAATTGACACGCCCAGAATTTGAGACTACAACCGGGCTTCCGCTATAAGCCAACCATCTAGGACCCACTGACAGTGGTCCATAGCCTATACCTCCAGAAAGAGGATAGCTCATGACAATTGGATTGGTAAGCAGAGTATATTCCCTTTCCAATGTAGTTCCATTGAAACAGTGTATCTGCAAGACAGAAACTCCACTAAACAATCCAATAAAGGTGCTTGTAATTAGATATTAAAGGTGTTTCAAATAGATGTTGAATATTATACCTGAGAGGATTGAGCAACAGCAACAACACGAGAACTGCACCTAACAGAATAAATAGCTGATCTAAACTTTAATACATGTACATATGATTGGGATCTCAAAGAATAAAACTGAACAGTAGTTGGCAGATAAATGCCATTCACTTGGTCATGGCACTTTAAAGTGCTCCCATTGCAAGGGGAGACAAAACCATCCTTATTGTTGCTGCCTCCAGAGTAAATTCCATCAGTACAAACAACCAACAGAGGCCGGCTGTCTGCAAAATTATCTTCTGAACTCTTTGATGCAATTGGTTTTGATAGAATTTGCATAAAAGAAACAGGACCGTCATGTCTGGCAGCTAGATCTTGCACATTTTGGGAATCTTCAACATCCCAAACCTGGAACCCAGTTCGATACCCTACAAGAAGAACTTGCCGGCTAAAATCTCCCTCCACCTCTAACTTGTCAAACCCAGCCCAGATAACCTTAACAATTTTAAAAATAATTGATGAGTCACTTCATTCCCATCTCTGACTTCAAATATGCAGATGTCGAATTAAATATCAATCAATCATTATGAAGAAAAGCTACAGCAAGAAATCTTAAAAATAAAAGAAAAAATAGTTTGAAGACTGGAATCTTGAGAAGACAGGAAAAAAATCACACATAAATATAGCTCCATAAACAGAATTTATTGCAGCTAAAAATGGGAATGCAACAAAAATAGAGAACAAACAGCATAATTAGAAATTAATAATACACTATTAAAATCTAGTTCATATTCTCTGCACACCAGCCTGGTTATGGTGCTAATATTCTATGAGCCCAAAAATATATATATAGTGCATGTTTGGCTCAGTGTTTGCAGAGCCCAAACATACGTTTAATAGTGTTTTTCCGCAAAACGAGATAATCTCCTTCATATATTTATTTCGGCTTGCGTAAAAGTACTTTTCTACCGCGTTCTCAAACGGGCCCATATTCTCTTAACCACCCACATATGACAAGGGACATATAATATTGTCACATAAAGAAATCCATCGATTCAGTAAGACTAAAAAGAATGTAAGAGGTACTCCATCGTTTCAAATCAGATAACATCAAAGATATTCTTGATCTGTAATAATCCACACCTAACCTCTTATTACTTGAGCATATTGAATGCTATCCCAGGCTTCTGCTATTTCTATACGCTTTTCTTCCTCTTTTTTCTTAATCTCAATCTACCACATACGCCACAACAACAACCTTGTACAATATCATAAAGAGATAATAACTCCAAAATGGGAAGGAATTAAAATTTCTAATGAAAAACTTCACTGTATCATAAAAAGAATGCCTACCATCATAGCCAGAGTGACAATGCAACATTTAACTTGTAATTTAATAATATTTTCTGAAAATAACTGTATCATATGTCAAAATCACATATGCAAAACAAGGGCCCTTATCCCTCATAGTTATCAAGAATACAAAGAAACAAAATAAAAAAAATTGCATAAACTCAACCAACAATTCAACCAGTGAGAGATATGTCACTTAATGATAAATAAATCATAATCACAACAAATTTCCTATACAATTTTGCTATGTACCAGAAACACATATCTGACAGACCAAAAGCAAAGATAAAGTTAATTCAAGAAAACAATGTAAATCAAATGGAGATGCAATAGCAACATAAATTTAAATAAATAGAGATACTGTAACCAACACATAGCTATTTTAAATATACCAAACATCATGTAATCCTATTTCATAGTGACAAAGCCAAGTCAGACAGATTGTTAGCCAACCATTCAGCACTAGTAAACCCTGTCAACAGCTCAACAGACAAAAACTACTAAACCAAAATTCAACAAGCCATATCAGACCACGCAACATGCCCTTGCTTGTAGGCAACAAAAATCTGTATTCCCTCAAAACCTAACAAATTGTTTTATGCATATTCATCAATACACATGTAGTCCAAGGCGGTAAACTGCATGGGACTACATTCCAAAATGTAGTATACGGTTCAAGATTAACTTTTTAGAATCATTCTGTTCCATGAAGGATTGCAAAACGAACAAGACATGCAATGGTCAGAGCTTCATAAACTGGCAGCTGCAACATTGTTAAGCTAGTGTTCACATAATCACATTCACCTCCTTGGATGACATGATGACCTACTCATCACCCACAAAAAGAAATTGCACAAAATAAACTACATTCTATTGCATAAATCATAACCAAGTTAGAATATTAACACCAATACAACAAAACCAAAAATTTTCACAGATTGAAAATCACTTGCACGTGGACAAATCATCAATCAGAAAACAAACTATGTTGAGTATATACTCTCATGTTTTTAACCAGGAATGCAAGAAGCTAGTTGGATATGCAATTAAAATATATCATTCACTAAAGCGAGCAGTTAAATCCACGTATCATTGACGAACAGCATCTTGATACAGACCACTTTCAGATTTCAGCTTTTACGCAACACGTTTATGATGACAATCGACAAAGTTGTTTTTCAGGGATCGATTAAGTTCAAGACTAACCCCATATACTCTAGCAAAACTCATACCTGATCATGGTCAGCGTCACTATCCCTATCAAGAATCGAAGAAGCAACCGATGCTGCGGAGCGCGCAACAGTGGACGCACCAGAGGAAACAACCCTCAGGTAGCTTGAGAGAGCACGAAATGGGCTCGGAATTAATCCATTGGTTCGCCCTGATCGAGGCATTGCACCTCCCTGATGTAGTTTCTGGTCATCTTTCCTCATTCCCAGAACCAAAGAAATGAAAAATAGCAGCCGGCTAGAGCAGAACAATCACCGATTCTTCAAATAGACCTTCAATCATAACCCAGACTATTTCTCTTCTGAACCTCCGTGAAGAAAATAACGGCACCAACTCGAAATCTCTCATGTCACAACTGTCTCCATCTCCTTTACCTCGGCGAAAACAAACAAATATCAATTAACCACCAAACTCAAAACTCCAAGCAAGACAAAATTCGATTTGAATCCTCGTCGTGTTGCACCTCCAATTTTTCGCTCTTTTGATAAAAACAATAAGCCAAGAGGAAGCTGAAAACCGGTTTTCGGGAAACAGATAAGAGGGAAACTGTTCCAAATTTGTTTCCTTGTTTTGATACCGGAAAGCCAAAGTTCAAGCTCCGATCAATTCATAGGTCCAACTTGAATCCACTTTAACAAATGACTTCCTAGTTCCTACTAATTACAAACAAATTAGTCCAACAATTTACAGGAAAAAAAAAATGAAACCTTTTTGTTTTGAATTTGGGATGGGATTTGAATTAATATGTCCCGACAAAAAATTAAGAAATGAATTGTGATAAATAATTGGAGAATTGGCGTTTAGGGCTCAGAAACAGAAAACCGCCGAGAAATCGCAGGAAACCCGGGAGAGATCTGGAGAAAGAGAAACAGTGCAACGTGGTGGGGGAAGGGGGAAGGGGGAAGGAATCAAGGAAGACTGGATAACAAAGAAACCGATAACAAAAATACGAAAGACTCTCCTTTTACGTCTCTCTTCCTTCACCCTTTCTCTCAAGTCTCAATTTTTTTTTATAATTTTCTTTTCGGGGTTTGGTGAAAAATTAAATTGGTTTCCTCCGTAAATGACGTTGGTGAATTGAACTGAAAAACTAACCGCGCTAATCTCTCAACTACACGTCTTGTGTTCCTCAATAGCCGTCTCTCACTCTCGTTTTCTCCCTCACTTCATCTTCATGATCGGTTCATCTCAACCTAGCTCTTGTTTGGATTCATGGAACGGAATTAACTGTAATAATGAGAATTAATTAAGAAATCCATTAGATGCTGTAAAGATATAGTTGATGTTCGGCAAAGCTTTTACACTTTTCAAAAGCACGTTCAACCGTATTTTTCTTCTGAGGTCACTTCCAGCACTTTTTACAGAAACTAAGAATTTTCGGGAAAAAAATGTAAACTAAGAATCCTATTAACCCTAACTTTAAAATTTAACAACTTTTTATTTTTGTTTTTATAATACATTAAAATAGAGTTAATAAATTAGATACAGAATTATACATTCCCATAAAAAATTTAATAAGATGATTTATAAATAGGATCCAATAAAATCTTCACCCTCTATCATATAAATAGGACCAGCTAAAGTATAGTTTTATTTCTTTATGTTTGTATCAGATTTCACCTGAATTCTTTAAGTTTAAAAAGTACACTTTCACTCCCTCAAACTTAACACCGTTAGTATATCTTAACGAAAATTGCTGATTCATCAAATTTAATTGATGATTATGCAATAAAACGTTGATGAAACATACTCACATTTTAATTTTAATTTAATAATATAATAAATTTAATATTTTAAATTTTGTAAAATAAAAAAGATTTAAAATAAAAATGTTTTATTATATCAAATTTATTATATTAAGAAATCCATCTTTTTTATTATTAAATTTTAGCCTCATGCCTTAGATCTATCTACTATTTTTTTGCCGGGGCCTTAGACTTGATAGTTGATAATTAGCAACTAGGAATCTTTTGGGGCTTGGGACACATTAAAAAAAATTAATGATGAAAAATAGGTTAAGTAACATATAACACACAGAATTATTTCCTTTGTAACATTTGGTATCCCAAACTAGTTTTTGCTGGCTCCCACACTTTAGAGTTTTCTCTTGATACACCATTTATCCTTAAAATAATTTTTGGTGTACTTTTAAGTATTTTTTGAGTAGCAACGAACACCTTCAACTTGCAATATTAAGAGATGCTAAAAAAAACTTTACGACGCCCAATATGCGAAAGATTATTTTAATGTACTAAGTGATACTGAATAATATTTTAAAACATTAAGTGTATAAGAAATTAATTAAAAATACTCAGTGATATTATAAAATATTCTGGTAAACAAGCTAAGGTACCATTTGGCGCTCCCTTTAGAGGGACTAGTGAAAAAAGAGAGTTCAAAATCAAACCATAATCTTCACTTCAGCCACAATGCTCTCCCTCTTGAAAGACATGGATATTGTAATGCAAATTATTACTGAATTCAAATAAACCATGTTTTGGAACCCTAAGCATGAAAAGATAAGCGGTAATTAACACGCATAACCATTAATGGACCCGTTCGAAAATGCAGTAGAGAAGTGTTTTTACGTAAATCAAAGTAATTAAATATGTAAAAGGGATTATCTCTTTTTACGAAAAAAAACACTGTTGAATGGATTTTTGGATTTTTCAACCAAACGGGACAGTAATTAACATGAGGATGAGATGAATAATATGAAAGGGAACTGTTTGGTCCTTGTACGCAAAGCATTCTTTGGAATGGTTTGTTTGACAAGGTCAGGTAAAGAAAAAGCCAACCTAATAAAGGTTAAAGTATACTTTTAGTCCTATATGTGTGCGTCAGGTTTTATTTTAGTCCTTTAAATTTAAAAAGTGTACTTTCAGTCCCTCAAACTTCACGCCGTTAGTTTTTCTTAACGGAAAATGCTGACTCATCAAATTTAATCGATAACTGTGCAATGAAACGTTGACAAAGCATACTCACATTTTAATTATAATTTAATAATATAATAAATTTGATATTTTAAATTGTGTAAAATAAAAAAGTATCTAAAATAATAGCGTTAAGTTTGATGAGTCAGCAATTTCCGTTAGAAGGGACTAACGGCGTTAAGTTTGATAGACTAAAAGTGCACTTTTTAAACATAAAGGACTAAAGTGAAACCTAAAGTGAAACCTGACGCAAACATAAAGGACTAAAAGTATACTTTAACCACCTAATAAAAGGAACAAGAGATCCTAAAGCCATAACAAGCTAAGTTAGCCTCATGCACTCTGTCTTGAAAGCCATTCTTATCCATAAGTCAACTGATTGAAATGCAAAACCTTCCTTTTCTGCTTTGTTATATGTATACGTATGAATGCATCCTAGGTATCACGGGACCATTACCCTCTCTCCAAAAGAGCTCTCACAAGGATGTGCAGCGCATCCGTTTATATAACCCAACACCCACTCGCGTTCATCCGATGTGGGACTTCACGGTCATGTGGCAAAGGGCATTTGGTTCAACTAATGTTGTTTAACACTTTCTTAAGTTCCATGTCTCAACACTTTTCCATATGTGATGGCTGCGTAAATTCGTGTACGTATACTCTTCACGTATTATGTCTGGTTATGTTTTTCACTCTATGCTGTTCATATTATAGCCATCTCCAACAACCTCGTTGAAATTCATGAGTGATGATTAAAGGCTCGTTTGGCTTCTAGGTTAGGATCTAGATTTTTTTTAAGTACTCAAATTTTTTAAAAAAACTATTTTGGAGATAAAATTTACGTTTGAAACATAGGTTTTGGAAAAACTATTTTCTTGTCAAATCACATTTTTTTTAACAAAAATCACATTTTCTCTTCTGATAAATATTCTCTTTCCTCTTCTTTCTTTCTTTCTCCCCTACTTACCTTTTACCTCAAACTCTGTAAAAGCCAATAACTTTCGAAACACAACCACCTTTTAAAATATAGATTTTACCTCAGAATCCGTAAATGTTGTTCTCCCAAAATATAGGATTTACCTTAAGCTCTGTAAAAGTTAATCTCACGGATATTTCAAACGAACTCTAAGTGATTATCGGCTAACAAATTCTTTTCACCCAACCTATTTTTTGCCAGCCGGAACTTGATGTTTTTTATCGGTAAGCCAGAAGTAGCTTTTAAAGTTACCTTCTTGTGTCCTTGCTATAAAATACCAACGTAACTATCAACTCTCACGTATCAATAAAATTAGTTATAATCCTTAAATCTGTTATAAAATTTTAATACCATATCAATTATTACTCTATTCCACTACTCTTATTGAACATGGGAAAAAATGAAAAGGAAAAAAATATTTTTTCCTTTTCACTAAAATCATAGCTTAAAAAGAAAGAAATTATAGCTGAAAAATGTTATTTCCTCTTACTCTAAATATAAAATATCGTATGCGATCTCTAATTTTTTATAAAATGAATTAGAGAAATGGAGCTAAGGAAGACTAAGGAGGAGCAGAATAACAAAGAGTGGCATGTGATTGGTGATGGAACTAGGCGTGGCGTATGTTAGAGGAATTTTAGGTACATCAACGTACCTATTTAGCTATGACTAGTGCCCGATCAAGCCTAAAGCTAATGTGACAAATACCCAATACCTTATGGCATATTTCGTACGGTGGAATTGAAAATAAAATTTATTTTATGTGTTTGGTATGGTGGAATTGGAATTTAAAATTAATAGAAACGATTTTCATGATGTAATCCATGGAATTGTACTCAATTCTATAGAATTGATTTTTTGACCCCTCCTTTTTTTTCAATATCTATATACATTTCCATCTCCATCTCCATTTCCACCAATAAAACAAGAATCACAGGCCACTTGCCTTGTCGCCCAGTGGTCATTGAAATTTTAAGTTTCATCTAGTTTCAAATATCATTAGCTAGATTCAAATCAGGATTTTAAGATTTTTTTCCCAATATTTCCAGTGTTAAATTTGAGAATTCAAGTTATATATGGTTTAAGTCATAGGTTGTTGAGTGCTTTTTTTTTTAAAAAGGCAATATACAAATTTTGTTTAATAAATATCTAAGTGCTAACTTTTTTCATGTTTGAATTGATTTTTTAATGGCTATCTGATTTGGCTATATTCAAATACCGAACTCAATAGAGAGAACCTTTTAAGATGTGTTTTTCTGTATTGATATAAACTTGAACTCGATATTTCATATTTAAATATTCAAAATCAACCCGACAAGAAAATCGTTAGTTTATGTTGGTTTCTTTGAATTTGAAACTAACACTGCACGGTTTATAATTGAATTTTAATGCCCTTTGATCTTTTTTTACAAACAACTATAACTGAATCATGTAAAATAAAATTTTGGTTGCAATTAGTGAAGTAATAAATATGTAAAAGATGTAATTTTTTTTAATATACCTCGTTATATAAAGGATGGGTAAGAGAGAAATTTGGTAAAAGAAAGAGGTGTCAGGTAATAAGTGAAAAATTAGGTGAAAAAATAGATATGATTAGTTGAGAACGAAAATACAGAAAGCGTATTAAATTATTAAACAAACAGAATTTATTAATTATAAAAAAAATTATGCATATGAAAATATTGCACGTGAAAAAGATAGGATGCAGTGAACGCGCTGTCTTGGGATCAATCAGAGGCTGATGGACGGTGGGAAGGCTAAAGTGAGGAGGAAGGAGCAAAGCGCCGCAGATGAGGTTGTCGTTTAATACGAAAGATGGGAATGGGAGTGACGGAGGGAACAAGTTGGCACGTGCTGGCCGCCGGGTTACTTTGTACGACAACATTGTCGCCGTAGTTTTAGGCCCCTTCTGGGTCCCACCCATGCACTCGATAATCTATCTCCCATCGTTCATCCATTCTTCACGGCGCCGCAAGATCAAGAAAACCACGATCCCACGTTTCAAAATGGACTCAGTTATCTATTAACGATGAAATGTGAAATTTTTGGGTTATCAAATTATTTTTATAACAGAGTTATAGGTAAAATTAACAGTGTTAATATCATGTTTAAATTATTTTAAAATTACGGGGACTAACAGTTTTTTTATGATCAAAATCTAGATCAAGAAAAATTATATGAATCAAAAATAGATTTAACCAGTTCATTTAAGTATTGACCATATCCAGTCAAGTCACATTAGTAAAAATAATGGTGTTAACACATGTCAACCATTTTAATAGCGTTAACCTCTGATTTAGTTACTTTTAAAACTATACGAATTAACGGTTTCAGACAGACTACGCTCCGAGGACCAAGACCAAACTTAAAAAAAAACTATAAGGATAAAAAGTTAGTTTAACCCTTATAATATTTATTCGTTATCTTTGCAAAATCTTAATATGTAATTAGAAAGGAAGGATCCAAGGACAAGGATATTCTGTTTCTTTAGTTTGTCGTTCAAGGATGCAGATGGAGAGAAGCAATGTTAAGGTATATACATTATACCTGTTTGAATTAGTACTGGTGAAAGTTACTTTTTCAACATGGTTTACGATTTACAATAAGTATGTGAGAGAAGTTTTGTCTCAACATTTACGAACGTGTTTCTCTAACACCATTTCAAAACAAAACCAATAGAAATATTGAACCATGATTGTGTAGAACTGAAGCTTTGAAATATTGAACATACTTTGGATTCCAACTCTAAAGCAACTCTTTCTTCATTTATATGGGGTGACTAATGGGATCCAATTCATACAAACTTTGATCCTGTTTAAATTAACATTAGAACCTACTTTTTTTAACGTAATTTATAGTATACGAAGTAAATATATAAACTTTATTTAGATGAATGTGATTTTGTATCGCTGTCAAACAGATCATTTGTCTCGTGACTATCACGGTTGATGGTTAAGCATTAGAATTGGGATCCGGCCTTGATGTGCACCAAATTTAGGTTATGCAAATTAAAACTGTTAATTGAGTATTCAGTTTCTAAAATAACAAACTTCTGTCTTCTAGGCATTTCTAAAACTCATAAACAAAAGGTTCATTCTTTTACATCATCAGCAATTTTAGTAATTTTTTTTACCTACGAAAATACCATTTCATTAGGGTACATTATATAAAACAAGCTCAATAATATTTCCCAAAAAAAAAATCAAAACAGGTAAACAAAGATTAGAACCTAGAATATTGAAACTTCATAGGGGTAAGAACTTTGTTCCGGGCAAATGTATGTTTTGAAATTTGTTAGAAGAAATTGTTTTACGAATTTCGAGATAATTTTATGGATTTTAAGACATTTTTTACATATTTTAAAATACTTTTTATCTTAATTTACGTGCATAATTAAAATTTTTTTTTCTCAAACATGCACGTTAATTATTGATTAAAAACTTTCTGCAACTACATTCCAGGAAAGAACCCCTGTAAAGCCGTAGTCATGGGAAAAGGCTAAATTTCCGAGTTATCACTTCAAATAACAAATACAAAACTTTTATAAGTAAAAAGAGTAAAGACTCTCACACCCTTACCTATTTTTAAATACTTTTAATACCGTTAGTTTGAACGTTATCACCATTAATTTTAATTTGATCATTTGATTTATTGCTGATCATTTCATTTGATTTGCTATTAAATTGATAATAGGTCCGTTTGAAAAAGCAGTGGAGGAGTGTTTTTACCATTTACGAAGTAAATGTGTGAAGGAGATTATTTCGTTTTGCGGAAAAACACTGTTGAACGTGCTTTTGAGGTGTTTGAACGCTTTGCCAAACACCCCCAATAGAGCCCTTTTATTTGGGAAATTTACTGTTGAGTCCTACATAAGGGACTTATTTATCAAATGGTCCCAAGTTTTAAAATATTTATCAAATGATCCCAGAGGTGTTGTTAATACAGCTCATGGTGTTGTCAAGGGTTGTCACGTGACAACACCATTCGCTGCATTGACAACACCATGCGCTGTATTGACAACACCTCTGGGACTATTTGATAAATATTTTAAAACTTGGGACCATTTGATAAATAAGTCCCTTATGTGGGACTGTACAGTAAATTTCCCCTTTTATTTTTAAATAATTTTAATACGTTCTATTATTTGGTAAAAAAATATATGTTCTATTATTTTATATATGGATATTATATGTTTTTAACCAGAAAAATACTTTCGATAAAATTAATATTTTAAAAATATCTCAATCATCACAAATAAAATCACCCGAATCAGAGAGAGAGAGATGAGCATGTTCCATTGGGGAGAGGACAAATTATAAATGCCTGTCACCCTCATTCCTCCAGAGAACCAATCACGAGGCATGGGGCCCATGATTCTTTTCCTTTGATGAGGAACGAGCAATTGAATAATTTATTTTATATATATATATATATATAAATTCATGTGTGAGATTTATTATTTTATTAAAATTAGGGAATAACTCTGTATTTGTCATAAAATGAGATATGTTGAGAATAGAAGAGAATAGCAGAAGAGATTGAGAGAAAGTAATAAAGCATATCTCATTCACATATAATTTTAAGTACTAACAATATGTACAATACTTTTATTTTTATGCCCCCAACCATTAAGTATAAGAAGTAAATGATTGCTGTTATAAAAATAAAAAGTACACAAGAAGTAGAGATAGGAAGATGTAGAAGATGAGAATGTTTGAAGAAGAAATTGATAGAGATGAGCAAGACAAGGGATAAATTGTAAGGAGGAGAGGAACATTTCTTATTCATCTTGATCTCTATCTTATGAATTACATAGTTCCCATATATATAGACATTCAATTCAACCAAAGGTCACATGGAATAATTACAAACATCAATTTTCATAAGTATACATATGTAACCATTTCATAAAAACCTCTAAAAGCTATTTATGAGGAAGGTTATTAGGAATGATATATGGAAGGTTAATAGTTTATGGACATCCACAAATATAATGTTTATAACACTCCCCCTTGGATGTCCATGAACAAATATTGTGCCTCATTAAAACCTTACTAGGAAAAATCCAGTGGGACAAAAACCCAGTGAAGGAAAAAGAGTACAGAAGCTGCCTCGTTAAAAACCTTACCAGGAAAACCCTGTGGGACAAAACCTTGGTTAAGGAAAAGAGTACAGCATAATCTTTACTCCCCATGATAATATTATATTTACTCCCCCTGATGACAGTATCGCTCATTATCAGTAAAACATATTTCTTAAATGCGAATGTCATCAATGATTTTCCTTGATAGTGAATCTTCTTTGCATCTAAACACATAAATGCATTCTCATCAAATTATATGCCGAAATGTATTTCTCGTTCATATCTTCTGGATGTGTCGAATAAATGTACCCATTTACTATATCTTTCAAATACGTTGACTTATTCTACACATTTTTCAATCAAGTATATATACTCAAATTCTTTAATTCACACAACATTGAATGCCTTTCTTAGACAAACTTATGACATTATATGTCTTTCAAGCATTTTGATACACATTCTACTGTTCATTGAACCATATGCTTCAGCTTTAACAATATTCAATAGACGCATATTCTTTATATATTTTGCCAAATCATTTATTTTGTATCCACAAAATAATATATATTATATCTTATCATAATTATCATACCATTGTGAAAACTTGTATTTTTACATAAATGTACATCTGCCTCATAACATCTTTATATTTCATTGGACTACTAGTCCATAATTCACATGTCAAAATGATGCAATCATATTTTATTGCATCTTTTTTCCCTTTTCCTTTTCCATTGGCCAATTACCATTTTGTCAACTTTTTATGACAAATTCATATATACGATCCTCATTTGATCACATGATATTATTAAAATCGTTGTCGACAACTTTATCATTTTCGATTCCTTTTTTCTCATTGTGACATAACTTACCAAGATTTTGATATTAGTTTTCAGGTACCTGAACCTCTTTAAGGTTTTTCCTATCAGTTATGTCTCTGCATCTGCTAGAGTGCCAGCCTCCTCAGTATGTGATGTGATCATATTTTTCATATGCTTAGCCAGGTAGATGTGAGGATTTTTATAGATATATTGTGTCACTTTATTGCTAAATGGAACATCAAAAGAGATCCTACTATTTTACTTTAATTACATCATATTTCTTTTTGTGAAAAAGAAAAGAGAGAGTAAAGCAAAGCATGATGAAACGCTGCGTTCTGAGCTGATAAAGTAAAAAGAAACAGTTGAAGCCAGTCAGCGGAGGGAGAAAAGAAACTGTTGGAACGCAACGAACTCTGTTGGGAATGAACCAAAAATGACAGCTGGCAGCAATGAATTAAGGGGGAAGCAACGATTTAACCGGGAGAGATCCTTTTAACCGGGAGAACATTCTTTTATCCGGAGGAGCAGCTGGGGGCAGAGACGCGTGAGATCTGAGTACAGAGACCCATTCCATCAGATTTTTTAGACGTCCAGAGCAAAGAAAGTGAGGGAGACGAAGAAGGAGGAGGAGTTCCAGATCTGACTTGAAGCTGTTGGCATGAGATCAAAAGAGACGGTGGCAGTAGCTTGGAGCGCAGATGAAGGGACCCTTTCAGCGATGATCAGCTAACCTCGTTGATTCACCTGGAGGATGAAGCCACACTGGATCTACTGAACACACAGGGAGATTTATGCATTAATTCTTTCATCTAACCTTTCTACCTCGGTGTAGTGTAAATTGATTAGAGGCATTTAACCATTCGGTGCATTGGCAAATTCATGTTCATTAGTGCATCTGATGAGATATTATTGCTTTGGGCTTGATCGCACAACATCTTGATTGCTGAATCTTTATTTTCTATCTAGTGGATAGAAATTTTAGCTAGGCAATCTGATTGTTCATGAACTGTGAGGGTCCTCAACTGTCTAACTACATAGGCCCATTGGAATCATGAATTCATCTACACTCTTGTTTAACGTTCTATTCCTGCAAGTATGAAGGAATCCTTATGTTAAGAGTGATATTCATATGTGAAGGATAGTGAAGGAGGTTAAATCTTCCAGGTGGACAAGCTTGAAATAAACACAAACTGAACATATTCTCATCTTAGATTCATTTAGTAGATATAAACATATTCAGATTGGAACTGAAAAATAACTTGCATGATTTAAATTCAGCTCAATGGATAAACAGCCAAGAACCATAGAGAGAGACACTTAGGGTTGACTCATCACACTACAGAAGTTAATTCTAATAATTTTGATACCTAACGACAAGGCAAATCAGAGAGTCGTGGAGGCGACGGGCTTTTTTTTTTTTTTTGAATTCTTGAATTGAGGCCACGTATTCTTGCTCCTTTTCCTGGTGAAAAACCTTATCTGTTTTCCTAAAGCTTCTGTTTGTAAGCCTCCATTTCTTGAAGATACTTCTTATCCTTCTTTGCAATCTCTTCATAGGGCCTCTTATCATCTTCTGCCATGTTTTTCCACTCCTCACCAGTAATCTTTGAAACCTCCAAGATACTCTTGTTCTCCACAAGAATAGCTACCCGCTTATCATTCGTGTACAAGATAAAAGCTAACACAGGATGCTTTAGTTTCAGTGGATCCTTCTCTTTTCTGTTCTTCTTGAAATGCTGATCGAAAGGAATTGCTAGTCCCTTCTTTCCATGATGATTGCGATTTGGACATCTGCACAGTACTTTGAAAATTCTTGAATGAAATCGAAATGCGGAAGCTGCAAGATTGGGCTTTCTCTGCTTCATGATTAGAACTCCAGCAATCTTGAACCCAAGAAAATAGTCTACTCTTGATATCATGTTGACATTATTGAAATCAAGAATGGATTGACAAATTGCATGCATTATTACAAAACTATGTTGGTACAACACTTATCTACCATCTTTTTTAGGGTGATGAACTAACCCCATTTTAGGACTCTTGAAGTGGGAGATCCAAGTTATCCTCCCATTCTCTATGCATTGGTGGGGTTTCTTCATCCTCTCACTCTTTGGTGATGATTATACAATCACACACTAAAACCATTACACTATGACCCTCTATATAAACTTTTGGATCATTAACTAACTAAGTGATTAACACTAACCATTTTAACTAACTCATACTTTCAACACCTTGTCCAATTTTTATTTTTTTCTAGTCGTGTTCTTATTTTATGTAACTTGCAAACCTCGTATTCATTTGATATCATGTTGCCTTGGACCAGGAAAAAATGTTATATTATTATTGTTATTGTCAAGATTTTCCTCCTAGCCATCGTCCTCATCATCACCTTCTAGAATCCTATTCAAATCAATATATATTCTTTAGTTGAAAAAATTGTCAGTTTATTAATTATTTTTACATTACACAGTAAGAAAACTATCTTCATGTTTAGAGAACAAAAGAAATTACAAAACCCCACGTTAAAAAATGGGGGAGGATAACCGGATGAGGGGATTCAGCTCAGCTTTACAACGTTTTAATTTTAACATATTAATAATATATTTTAGAATACTAAATCTAAATCATCCGTATTAAGTACGCTAATCATGCACACACCACAACATAAGCAGTGGTCAAACTGACACGGGCCACTAAAATTTTCAGTAGATCCAATGACAACAGCATTTTTACCTCCAAGCAAATTCAAATGAAAGTTCAATCCATGGCCTCATCCATTATTGAAGCAAGATTCTGTTTGTATCAAGAATCACATCAACCATTTCACTAACAGCTATCCAACCAATGTAAGTATAAAATCCAAAAGCATCATGAATTACATCCTCTCAACAAAGTCACTGACTCTTTTTTATTACAGCAGTTTTCCTAAAAGAATCCTACAAGTTGCATCTACCAGTAACAATGGCATTTTCTATCTGCCATGCCAATGATATGGATCAGCCTGCCTACAATTTGGCCACACAAAAGCGTGTATGCCAATGAAAACAAGATGATGACATTTGCTAATCCTAAGTTCACCTAAGCTAAGAGAATTTCATGTGACACAAATTGCATCACCTTTATTCTTTAAGGTTTCTCCCCATCTGACTGAGAGCATGGAGGATCAGAATTAACGAAGAAGTCATCCACTGAAATAAAAACAGATAGATATTGCTGTTACGACCAAAACTTGAACCTTAGCTAAAGAAGTAATAGCTAATAACACAATTATCATTCAAATTTGGTTTAATCCTTATTATTCATCAAGATTATACTATCCCATGTGTCAAATATAAGACAATTATACCTACCTCACACAAACCAATAAAGTCGTTAGGCTAGTTGAATTTGTAGAAAAACTTTTTTTTTTAAATTTTCTTCAATTAATGGCTGACATTTCTTCTTATGAATCCAAAACTTCTCATGTTTTATTTAATGAATCGAATTTTAGAGGGGAAAGGCAATGACCCTGGAAGGGTCTTATATCTGGGACCACCAAAAACATGTGTCTTGTATTTGAGGCCAAGGATAGCAATATTTTTTATACATTGAAAAAGAAAAATTCTACGCTACCCTTACCTATATCCTGTTGGTCTGGGGATTCCAGCAACATGTCTGAATCAGATGGCAAAAATGGTGAACCCGGATAGTTTCCCAGAGCTCCTAGATCTGCAACAATTTGAGAAGATTCATATTTAAAGCCAGAAGATGTACCCAGCGGGTAATCACTATTTAACACATTCGTAGTATCCTGGACCACTTTCAAGAGATTCATCATAAGAGATTGTTCATCTATTCAATGTGAAGTATTAACTTGGAATTCACAACATTTGAATCATCAATAGTAGAATCAGGAACCAAAAATTTAGGAACGGTTTTCAAGATGGATGCAAGTATATTTTTTAAAAATGAAAAATGAAAAGTAAATATTTCTTTATAACTCAAAATCATATGTATTTCCCGGTCAAAAATATATCATATGCAGATAAAAATATAAAAAACCTTCCCCATATAATTATTTTCCAATGAACCTGACAGCAATACCTATGGAGTTTACCTAAGTTCTGTTCAATCAGAAAATATTAACGCTAAAGTTTGCCGACTGAAAGTTAAATATATCATGTAAAATACCTCCCAAGTTTGACAAATCTGCTGTTAGATCAGATAGACTAAAATTCCAAGGAATTTGGTCCAGCGATCTGGAAATTCCATTGCTGCCATCAGGTGTAAGTTGCATTCCAACTGAACTTGCCACATCAGTAGTAAATGCTGTGTCCAGAGCTGATGCATCGGTGCCCATTCCTGATATTTCTGATGCGGTGAAGGGAAAGTGACCACTGGATGCCACAGATGTAGGACTCACCGCCATTTCTGTCATGGTACTATTTGGCGGAATAACAGGGGCAATGTCAGGAGAACTACGTTCCATCATCATCCTTCAACAACAAAAAAAGCAGCTGCTTTTACCAGAATTTCCAGCAAGCAAAATACTTCAAACACAGAAGTAAGAAGTTACTCCACATACTAATAGTTGAAGTGATATTCAAGCCCGCGACGACCAAAATAAAAAACCTCCAGCATGGCATGTAATATTGGAGAACACACTAAACGTACATAACAGTAACAAGTCTTTGAGCTATTCTACTTTTGATAGATATAGCTTTTTTATATTGCAGGCTTAGATATTTTAAATAGCCTTCAAAATATGAGCATGACCAATTTGACAACTAGAAACAAGTTTCAGGTTCAACACTTTCATTGATCAAGTCAATTGTAAACTATGCACAATACAACAACCATTTCTCCATTAATAACAAACTGAGATAGGAAAAAGAGCCACGGAATGTCATCTTAAAAAACCCATCAGTCCAAAAGAAGAGGCAGTTTCAGTACTCTTGTCCAATGAATGACTAAAATAAGAGGTACAGTCAGATTAGTTCTCACTCATTCCCAGAATTCATTCGAATGGGATGAAAATTGCTTGGTGCAGGGACTCCATTAACCGCATGACAACTTGATATGCCCATTGAGTCAAGATGTGGTTGACCAGCCGCTGGCATGTGAGGTTGCTGTAGAACTGGATATCCCATAGGTAGGTTATTGACTGCACTGCAAACAAGCGTGTTGAAGAATGATGGAAGGCAAAACAGAAAAATATAAGCAACAAAGTGAACAGAATATGCAACTATATCCTATAAGACAGAAAGTATGAGCAACAAACTCGAAATTTTCTCATCTCAAGCAATAATATGGAAAAAAAAAACCCAGAAATCCACCAATGTCAATTTCAAATCAAAATTTGCTCATCTTGGGTAAGTGTCAGATTCATATCTAATACCTCACCATTTTCATGTTTTTTAAAAGACTTAAAAGTTCAAACATGTTCAAATCTAAAGCCAATAAGAATACCTTCATAACTAAGACATCCCAAAGATCATCACTCAATGCCCATTGAAACCTAAATTAAGTCAGCTTTTTTTAGAATCTATATCAAGAATTTCCAAAGATCGCAACTTTAAATGTTCAACAAACATCTAGTATTGCCTATCTCTTAGATTATGCATGAAAAATAAATCCTAGAATAATGCAATCATTTAATATAATGCATTGCTTCATTCCCAGAGTACACTCTAAAGGCTATTCAATATGCAAGGACAGACACAAACCAATGATATTTTAAGTCATCATTAGGTTAAATGAATATCTGCAAAATCAAGCTGCTCCGTGTTTGTCTTCCCTATCATAAAAGGGAAGGACACATCAATGCAGACCCTTGCCATAAAAGCCACAGCCTGGTCCGACTAAAAAGCTAAAAGTGTAGTTGAGAGCATAATCATGTACATGGCCATACAAAGGTGGAGCTAATGCAGGTTTAATTCAGACTATTTAATTGACATGAGAGCTTACCAGGCATTGGATGAATTCCGTTTTGAATTGGAGCCAATGGAACCTTTGGAGGCATGGGATACTTCGTCATATGATATTGTTGCTCAAGCAAATGATTGAACAGGAGTATTTGCTTTTTCAATTTTAACCTGATATAATAGGCTCTAAAAAAATCAGCATTCTCTTCCTCCAACTTCTGCCACACTGAATCAACAAAAATGCTCCAATTAGAAAGCAAAGGAAGATAAGAATTAACCACTCTTGTATTCCAAAAACAATTTGATAAAACATAAGTATGGTCAATTCAATGACAACTATGTTTTTGTTATCACTGTATTAACAATAAGAAATGGAAATCGTTATTCAAGAATAAAAGGTTTCTTTTGTGGACAGTTACACAATACATCCTTAGTATTAGAACACAATATACAAATGACGACAAGGAGATTTCAATATGCATACCTAGAGTTGTAAATCCCGGATCTATCCTTGCCCGGGTCAAAAGTGTTTTAACCACTTCATCTTTATTCATATATAGCTGTAAGCACCTTTCTATTAAATTCTGGACCTACAAAAGTAGTTTAACAAATTAATCAAAAGGGAAAACAAACAAATCAGCCTAGATAAGCGCTTATAAATTATCTATCCCTGCAAAATTAAATATGAGAAAGAATAAATCAAGTGGAAATATAAAGTAAATTTAGTCAAAGTTTTAAAAATTGAGCTGTCGTACAAGCTCAATATCCTGCCGTGACACTTTTTTGCTATCATTGCTGGAAGCAGAAACAGAACCAGACTCTGTAACCGGAGCATCAGCTGTGTGATTGGTCGGTTGGTCACTCTGGGACTCAAGAGAAGCTTGAGTTGAGGATTGTATTTCTTGAGAGCTCTGAATCAACAAAAGCAATATTTACTCTAATAAAGAAACATGCAGGAAGCAGTATGGGTTAAGAGTCTAATATGGAAAAACCGGCACATGTTGAATCACCGTAAAAGTAGAAAGTATGTTTTTATTCTATAATTGGACAGTAAGGGACTAAAATTTAATAAATTTCCAAAAGCATTTAATATGTCCATCCTGGTTCACCAAACAAAGGTGATAGATTCATAAAAGAGATTAGAAATAGAAGGTGGAAAAGAGGAAAGATGGGAAGGTTAAAGGGGAATAGAGAAATAGGGAAGGATTAAGAGGAGAAGTCACCCTTGAACCAGTATCTGCATTCTAGAATGGAAAGGAAGAAATTGTAACTGAATAATTCATTAAACACACACAACTGAAATACATAGAGGTCATTATATAAACCTTCATCCAGAAACTGATAAAAACCACCCCCTCTTAAACTAACTGTAAATTATAAAACAAAATATTCCTAAGCACTTTTCTTCTTCCTAAAATAAACCAACAAGGGTCGGTTTGTAACATAGATTAGGGGGACAAGAAACTAAACTTTCAGAGTTCAGAGAAGTCTTAGGCTTCCAAAGGCACTTCTCAAGGTGAAAGTTCATCATATTATTCAAAGACTGGACGAGAGATTGAAAACACAACTTGAAATAATGCACACCACAAGAATAAAGACTCAAGATCATCACATCTTAATCAAAGTAGACATGAAAGGAATCAAGTAAAAACCAAAAGCAATGGTAACACGGAAATCACAATTTTCTCTGCCATTCAATATACATGCCATCCCCTCCAAGGACCATGGTAACCTCAGGATAAGAAATGGAGTACTCAAAATTGCTTGCTTCAGGCTAAAGGTATTCAGGGGGTGAATATCAAAATTCTGCCTTTTGCAGAGTAATGTTTTTTTCTTCAATGTTACAAGTTCGGCTACTCTAGAAAAGTACGTGTTTTGAATGATTATGGTGACTTTCAAATAGTGAATTTGTATTAATTGACTTAAGTAATTTCAAATAATAAATCCATCCCTTCAACAAACATCAAAGCCTGAACACAAAAAGTCTTTTTGATAACCGTAATATAAAAGAAAACATTATCAGCATTAGGATCTTTAATATCATCACGAGGTTTGTAATTCAATATGGCAAGCAGTAGACCAATAAAATTGAAGAGATATGACAATCATTGAGGATAATACATATTAAGTACCAAAATAAAAAGGATGTGATGGGATTACCTGCAAATTCTTCATTTCAGCAGAAAGCAGGCAGACCACATGCCTTAAAAACTCAACTGCTACACTTAGAAGTCAAAATATTTGTATCAATGTCTATAAAAACCTCATCTGTCTATAAAAACCTCATTTGACGAATATTTTGTCTGCAACAAGAAGAATAATGATGGGTTAGTGAGGAAATAATTTTAAAAAGCGTATAATTGTTAAAATAAACAAGTCCAAATTCATCAAAAGCATAGTTTTGGTAGTTATAGGACATAGCATTGCAAGTGCACATTGAAATGCAGGGCACTGGGCACGCAACATTAAACATGCAAATGAATTAATATTATTCGGATTGACAATAATATTACATTAAATCAACTAGCATAAATATTAAAAAAAAATAAGTTCATGTTACTTTTATTTTTTGGTAAAGAGTTCATGTTACTTTAAACCACTTAACAATCTTATATATTCTAAAGTTTGCTGGCCCAAGAAATATTCCTAAGGCAACCGAATCAACCATAATGTGAATTGCAAGCACTACAAAGTTCGCTACGCCACATGTCACGGGACCATTACCCTCTCCCCAAAAGCTAGCTTGTTGGGGTGCGCAGCGTCCCGCTATATATGCCCAGCAACCCTCCCGAACCTCTCTGATGTGGGATTTTGACATTCTCTCCTAGCCAATCCGCGAGCGTCCTCGCCGCGGGGCCCTCCGGTTACTTCCTTCACCGGCGCCCGGAGAGTCCACCAAAGACCGAAGGCTCGGGGCTGGCTCTGATACCACACTGTCACGGGACCATTACACTCTCCCCAAAAGCTAGCTTGTTGGGGTGCGCAGCGTCCCGCTATATATGCCTAGCAACCCTCCCAAACCTCTCCGACGTGGGACTTTGACACACATGTTCCACTTGCTATATTGTGCTATAGAAAAGTTGTAGTGTAACACCCTATGGAGAAGTGCAAGGGCTTGTAGCCAAGACTATTAACATCAATGATTTAAAGAGAAAGTTTAACTATTTTCTACAGAATAAGAATCATTTCGCTTTAACGACAGAGCAACCTTAGATTCAGACGAGGGAATCTTCAGGTGGCGAAAATGATGTTTGTGGGTTACAATTTCACGCCAAAAGAGGTAGGATTAATTGTACAATGAGATATGTTTAAAGGGGAGAATGACAATTACTTCATAATCACTAACATAGACAAAAATGGGGAAGCACAGCAGGTGTAATGCAAGTAAACCCAATAAACGAAACACAGCAAGTTCATCTAGCACGGTTTTAAGATCACATAAATATTTCCCCAGAAAAAATATCACTAAAAAAGTTGGTGTTTCTGAATAGATTCAACATAATTATCTCCATTATGGCGACCATGGAGGGAAAAAGAATCACGTAAAAATATCAGGAGCTCTTGCAGCAAAAGAAAAATAGCAAACTCTGAAATAAAGTCCTTCAGTAATAAACAGTGAGTATCTCCAACGGATTCAAATGATGGGACAACGAAACTATCCTTCCGAAATAAAATGGAAGAATGGGAAGTGTAGACACAAATTCGAAATAGCCCAGATCTCAGTTCCAAAGGATGTTCATAATCACAGCGCTTTCCTTTATACCTCCTTTTGTCTGTTGAGAGATGAAGTCAATATTGAACCGCCAAACAAATAACCGTTTAAGGAACCACTTCTGAAGCTTTTAGACGATATGAAGTCCCAATGCCTCGGCCAGAAATCACAAGCTTATGAAGCAAAAGAGAGAAATAAAGATCTAATAAATATCAACTCACACTCTGTTCCTGAATCACCGCCAGATGGGGATGAGAACAAAGCTGCTGGTTATTTCGACAAATTCACCTCCAGCCCTCCGACGCAGAACAGAAAAGGGAGAAAGGAACAAAACTTGGGAAACTTCAAACGCTGTCAATTGGAGCACTAAAGACTGAGTGTGGAGTTCAGGGAAAGTGGTGTTTGAGAAAATTCGTCATCGAGTAATAGCATTGAAGTTTAGGAGATATTTCGGAAGATGGAAAACGATATTTACATGAGAGACGGAATAAGAATGAAAAACGGGATTCCAAGAATTACAGACGGTGAAGGTTTTTCAAACTTCAAAAGCAAAGGTGAAATACAGAGAGAAAAGGAATAAATACAGAACGGGGGCAAAGAAAAAGGTAAAAAAAAAATATGGGATACAATTACAGACTCGTCTTCTTCTTGAGTCTGCGTATTTCTTTGCCCCCCGCCCCTTTCACCTGATGTAACTGAGGTGAGAAGATGTATCGGAAGCAAATGGGTGACAATGTGACTCTGAAAAACGAATTAAGTTTCAAATTTTTGAAATATAAATAAATAAATCTTCCGACACGGCTCGAAGACGACGAACTCCATGTTCGGCTTCAGCTGCAACTTGCTCAGTCACGAGTCTCTAGTCACAACGACCATTTACCGCGCACCGCCAAACTGACCAACCGTCCATGGTTCTTTAAATTTCTTCAGCGTATTGCATTAATTATTAATTAATTTTGACAAATCACATCAACGGTCCACGGCGCCATTTTTCATTTCTTGAGTGATGTTTAAGAAAAATAATATTTTCTTAAATTATACTACTTCATGTTTCCCCTGAAATATATACTCCTATGGCATTATTTGTAATTTACTTGTAGCAAGTTTCGCTGGAACCAGAGGAAACATTAAATTTTAAGCGGTGGGGTGGTTTATTTTAAGTTAGTTTATTAAATTTTAAGTAAATCTGTGAGATGAATTTCATATCAACTTATATAAAAATATTTTTAATAGGTTTTAGGTTTTTCCCAAACAAGAATTAAACATTAAGTACCAAATCTGTCTTAAAATTAAAAAACTTTGCAATTTTACACGTATTTAATACACGTGTTATCCCAACGATTGTTTGGCGGAGTCTTGGTTTATAGCTTTTATATATCTAACTCTTTCCATCTACTTGTTTCATATTACTTATAATCAATTATAAATGATTTCACGTAAATTAAAATAAAACTCATATAACATACTTATTTCGTATTACTTAAAATCACCTTAAAAACTAATTCAAACACCCACTAAACTCTAACAATTTTCTTGGTGCCGAACAAAGAGTCACAAGCACCGTTTTATTTAGAGGTTGTTTAATACGATATATTTGGAGGGGGACGAAAAAATTCTATGAATTGAATCTGAAAGTATCAAAAAAATGTGGTTATAAATGTTAATAATGATAAGACATAAAATAAAGAGTGAGGATGATAGTTAAAAACTTTTAACCCATTTTTATAATTTTTTTCTATATTCAACTCATAAGTTTTCCTCCCTCCTTACCTCCCCCGGCACCAAACGGAATTTTTTTGAGTTAGACATAAAAAAATAGAAAAATGAGATAAAAATTTTACTTTTCTTACCTATTTAACTTAACCTTATCTTTATTAAAATTTTATAACTACTTTTTAAAATTCAACTCAGACAAATTTCTCATCCCTCCAAGTCCATCTTACCAAACAGCCACGAGGAGTGAAGGGGAAGGAGAGGGGCGAGAGGGCTGGGTCCACATGGAAATGAGATGTGGGAAAGGGACAAATGCTCTTATTGGACCCGTTTGGCAAATTGCCATAAGCTATTTATAAATGCTTATTCACATAAGCCGAGGCAAATATGTGGAGGAGATTGTCTCGTTTTGCGGAAAAGTACTGTTAAACGTGCTTATGAAAATAAGCCCATGGTTACCAAACAGGCCCAATTATATTATAAGATCACTAGTTTTTTTTCTTAAAACAAAAATTTGGGGAAAAAAAAGGGTAAGATCACCCACAATTGAAATGCATAACACCTAACTTACAATCCATTGAGGTTCGTCCATAGAGTATTTAAGTAATCCAAGAAAGCTCTCTAGTCTGACCACATTGATAGGTCAACCCAACTTCACTAAATTGTAGTGATACTTTCCACACGTCACGATTAAAGCTACAACAAGTTAACAATTTCCGGGATAGAATTTTTTACTAACCCAATCCCTTGAACTATAAAATCCAAGTTGTTGATCACATTTCCATCATCCATCCCCGTGACGCCCTCCCCGCATTGGTCCTCCCATACCCTCTGGCCCCACCTCTTTCCCTTCGGCCCATTCACAACATCCCCACCGCTCTCCCGCACCGGGCTGTACTGTACAGCTGGGCGTGGTGCTTTTCTCAGGGACTGGGCGCCAAGGAGACGCTTTTTTAGCCGAATGCCGTGAAAGGTTGGCTCCAAACACGCGAGCCGCTCATGAGCCAAGCCTGATTCAATTTATTGCCTCGTCCTTACCTTATTCTCGTCGTTAATTCTCTAACCATTCCAGACTACACCAATCCTTTAGAAACTCACTAGAAAAGTACTTTTAAGTAAATTATGATAAATATATGAAGGAGATTATCTCATTTTACAGAAAAATACTGTTGAACATGTATTTAACTTTTCTAAAGATTTCAACAAACAAGCCATATATCTCACTTTTTGTTTAATAATATTTTTATATCATTATTTGAAACATACATACACTAGGCTACTTTTATTGACTAAGTGAAAATTATTTTTATTTATATATATATTTAGCAGCATTTTGTGATGACCTAACAAGTTCTTAATTTATTATACCTGTTTGAAAACACGGTAAAAAAGTACTTTTACGTAAACAGAGATAAATATGTGAAGGAGATTATCTCGTTTTACGGAAAAACATTATTAAACGTGCTTTTATCTTTTTTTAACGCTTTGTCAAACAAGCCCATTATTTTTATAAATGAAAAATACACTTCAATTAAAGACTTGTATTTAAAAGATATTTGACCCACATCTAAAGACTTCATAAAAAATATATACATGTTGTAGAGAATCCGCCGTTAGTAAAAAATTAAAAATGTAACCAAGTACTAGTAATTAACAATTAATCAAAATCATTAGAGTCACGAAAGAACAAATATGCAATAATAGAGACGCAGCAATAGGAAAGCGACACGTAAGACGCGCCTTTGTTTCCTTGTACACACCAACCAATGAGAGCGAAGGTTGCCCCATACCGGAGCATGATTCTTTTTTTTTTTTTCGCCCAACCGGAGCATGATGTCAGGTCCACGAGCAACACTAATATTTGGCCTACATTACTCCACGTCGCATGATTATGTCGGTCGATCGTGGCGCGAGTGTGGCCGTTAATCGCAGCGGGATCTGGAGCTTTGGTGTATGAGAGAAGGAACGACTTTCAAAATTCCCGCTAAGGTTGTTATCTCGTCGTTTTGGCGCCTTCCGTACTGGCGTCGAATAACCAAATTACCCTTCTCCAATCTCCACGAAGCGTGGCCCACCAGTGCACAGTCCATCCACACAAACTATGGCCTCCGCGCAATTCCTATTTTGACCTTGTCCAATTATTTCGCAGTTTGAGCTTGTTTTATTTTTATTATGATACATTGCAAAAATTGATAAAAAAAAATCCATGTGCTAGGAGTTTTGTTCATTACAATTACCTGATAAATTTATAGTGTGTACATATAAAATATCCATAATTTACAGATTTTATAATTATCATTTTATTTAAAGTAATAATGTTCGAAGTACTATTAGACACTTGGATATCTACTCCAATTCGTTGTACTGTTAATGACTATTATATTCCGTTTAATGCAATCTCATTGTTTACTTTGTAACATACTTTACAAATTTTGTATACATCAAGTACAAATTACTTAACTTCAATTGATGAAATTTTCGAACAGTTCAAAAGTTTTTGCAATAAGGAAAACTGTTATGTATGGCATGTTGCGTAGAAATTCTACGATTAATTGAAGCATTAACATTCCATAAATTGAAATAATTAGAGACACTTCCGTATATTCAAACGAATGTTTCAACTTTTACATCACATCAATGAAAATTAGTTAATGTGTTTGTTTGGGAATTCCGTTTTTCCAACAGACACGTAAATCAAGATAAAAAGTATTTTAAAATTTTTAAAAACCATCTCAAAATCCTTAAAGCATTTCAAAATCTGTAAAATCTTTTAGAATCCGTAACTCTTTTCTTTTAACGGATTTCCCAAACATGCATAATAACTCTTTATAGTAATCCCTTATTATGTCCCATATGTAAAAGAATATTCTCTGTAACGTGTCTGATTCTATATATAAATAACATTTTGTATCTAAAAATTTAATACAGTTTCTAAATTTTTACCCCAATCAATTCCACGCCTCTCATCATTTTCTCCACTCATTATCTCTCATATTTTTTCTCATTCATTCTTCTCACTTATCATTTTTGTAAATAAGGGTATATTTGAAAAAAGTTATGCCTAATACACATTAATTACTTTTAACTAATTTTAAACTTGTTTTGCATTATTATCTGTGTGGTTGTTTATAAAAAAGACCGGTGATTAGATACCAGTCGAGGGGAGGAAAAGCATACCATATATTAGATGTTGAATGACCTTTAAATCCATGCAACTCAGAAAGTAAACAGCAGTCACAGGTTTGAGGCCCATTTAGATCAAAGAACGAACTGATGAAAATGGAAAGTAGCAGAAGAGAATGGAAATAAACATAAAGAAAAATCTGTTGACATGATATGTCAGGCATACACTGTGATGGAAAATGATTTGCTTCCAAGTCATAACTCTAAATATCCCTAAATCACGACATGAAAATTCTGAATCACAACTTAAAATGTTTATATCCCGGTCAGGATGTGGATTATTCCAAGTGACAACCTGAATTTTCAACCATGAATAGAAAATGGGTTCCCCATCGTTTTGCTTTGGAAGAGCGCTTTCCATAGATGACGGAAAATGTGGCACCGCTGGAAAGCAATTTCCTGCCCAAATGGTGAACCAAACATAAGAGAGCGATGGAAAATGCTGGTAAACAGCACCTAAAAGCTTTGCGTATTCTGCATATCGATTTTGTGCCACGCTTAAAAGCCAATAAAGTAGCAATTACAATAGTTGTTGATTTGGAGTAACATGGTTTTGGGTTTTCTAGAGAACTTGCAAATACACAGAACTTAAATTTGAGAGGGAAATAAGGCAGAGGCGTAGTTGATGTGGTCCGTTTGGGAAAGCGGTAGAGAAGTACTTTTACACAAGCCGAGGTAAATATGTGGGGGAGATTGTCTCATTTTACGGAAAAACACTATTGAACGTACTTTTGGGTGAGAGTTAAGTGTTTCCAAACAAGCACGTTGAGGAAGAATAAATTTTGGAGGTGAGAAGGTGTGGAGATATATATATATATACACACGCACATGTATGTATGGTGCCAAGGAGGAATTATTGGAAGGACCACAGAGCATCAATATCTATCAATTTGCGTATATTATGTATCCATTGTATCCATGGCCTTTTGATTTTTTGGTTGGCAGTGTCCACATTTGTGTGCCAAAAACCTGACAAGGGACAACACACATCCAGCCATAACTTGTTCTATGGTGTCAAATGGACCTCCGTGATGCTGCATACTCCATTTTTTGTCACGCTCCCTTTTTGAATAGGAAGAAAAGTTTATATATGGGAAAATATTACCACTCGTTATAACTGAACGGACGGGAGAAAAACAAAGAAGAAAAAATAGACAAAACATTGAATAACTAAAATACGCTGAGATAAAAATACTTTAATAAATATTGAATAACTAAAGTATTCTTAAAATATGTCAGATATATTTTTAAAGATATATTTTTTAAGGTTTCAGGGTTTTAATAAGTAATTCAAAAAATAAATTAGATATTAAAATATATTTTAAATTTAATTCCTTTAAAAAAGAAGTTATAGTTATAATTTTAAAAAAAGTTATACGTCAAATTTAATGGTTTGAAATGAAAAAAAATAATGAATAGCATATAGGTAGATAAGGAAAAAGAGTCAACTCTCAATTTTTCTCTCAAACTTTTCATTCTTCCCATTTTTTTTTCCCATCCAAACAGACTAAAACTCTTTTATCTCAATCCAAGCAGGGTTAAGATATTTGTACATAATCAACCAATGGGGTCTGTATCCAGTGTAATTGGTTAGTATTTCATAACATGACATATTAAAAGGTATTCACATATAGTATTTGAAAGTGTTTCAAATTAAACTGTATTTAATAAAAAGGTACATATACTTTAAAAAAAAGACTTCAGCATATTCTATAATATAGCATGTTTTTATTTTAAAAAATTAAGTTTTTCCAGTTATAGTCCCCACATGTTTATAAAACTCTGCAACTAGACCAAAGTTCTTTATTTTCTACTTTCATTGGGTGGAATTTTGATATGTGATGAGAAGTAGCTAACCTATAAATTTGTCATCGGTACCTACGTTGTAGTGAATAGCGGATCAAGTATTGGTCTGCCTCTGGCAACTCATGTGACTTCGGACCCATTTGACAAATTGCCATAAGCCATTTATAAATGCTTATTCACATAAGTCGTGGTAAATATGTGGAGGAGATTGTCTCGTTTTGCGGAAAAGCACTGTTAAACGTGCTTATGAAAATAAGCTCATGGTTACCAAGTAGGCCCTTCCACGTATTTCCACTTCTTCCCCTCCACAGCTGTTCTATAAATTATTTAATTTCAATATATATTCTGAATTACATATATGTAACACTAAATTATTTACCAATTTATAAATCAGGCAAATTTATTTAAAAAAATGATAAATATATTATTTAATTAACTTTATTAATATCTTAAAAAATCAATTTTTACTGCATTAGTACTGGGGTTGTGGTATTTATATGATAAGAAAAATAACATGTAAAATCTTGCATTTCACAGCTTACACCAACTCCGTTTAGGCTTCACAGGCTTAAGTTTGCATTGGGAAAACCGATGTTTGAGAAACAAAACCTAAGTTCAACAACAAGAAGTCGACAACCAACGATTAGTTGGATTAAGTAGTAAGCGGCTTGTTCCAGCTTAAGTAAGGTTTCGAGTTCGAGCCTTGTAAATGCAGCAGCCACCGTTGGGAGACATTCTCACCTTTTCCGGGTGCGCAAGGCGGGTCGAGTCTGGATTAGTCAGGGCGAAACTCCAGAGACCGAACGGGTAAAAAAAAACAAGAAGTCGACAACTGAACAAACACTCGGTGACAATTGAGTTTGCAAACTGACTCGAGTCTCCAAACTAATATCCAGCTAACCAAACGACGCCTTAAATTCCCGTTTTTTTTTTGTTACAGCTGTGTTATTTTGTGTTGTGATTTACTTGATTTTGTCTTCCACAAGCCCATGTTGGCTAACTAAATTCAACCATTTAAATACGAATGATAGGCAAAAGTGTATGTTTATAAAATTTAATATATTTTTTTATTCTCTAAAAATATTTGCTTTTGCTCCCTGAATTATATGTATCCCCTTCTAAAAACAATACTATTCGAAACCCTATCGAACTCTAAATATGAATATATCTTAATATGAATTTAAATTCGTATTGAAAGAATTTGGCATATTGGGCTTCTGCCAACGGCCCATGATGGGTTTCGTTTCCAAATCCGTACAGAACCTTGGTTAGCCACTCACAGCACAAGGCTTACAAGGAGCATCATGCATACTCTCTCTCTCCTTCCTGTTTCATTTTGGTTTATATTGCTTCCAAAGCTTGTACAGTGTATGAAGTCAACTACAAATATATAACAATAATACGAAATTAATTGAAGGACCAGGGAGCAATAATAATATTACCCGAATGGGAAAAGTTTGTTATTGATGATGCTTTATATTTCTTTAAATCTTAAATAAACTTGCTGAGCTTTAAATATATCCGCCAAAATGGATATCACCTTAAGACTGTGAATGAGAAAAATGTTGAATATCTATGTATTATAATTGATAGAATTGAGAAAAATGTGTATTAGAAAAATTGTCTGCATTATCTTTTGGTTTGTACTATATAAGTAACAGTATAATTGAGATAAATGTTATGGTAAGCTAGAATTTTACTGATAACAAATACATTTATTGTTTGGCATGACCGGTTATGCCATCCCGAGTCAACCATGATGCAAAGAATTATTGAGAACTCACATGGACATCTATTGAAGAGCTATAAGATACTCAGTTTAAGGATTTCCTATTTATTGCTTGTTCTCAAGGAAAACTAATTACAAGGTATATTTAAACAATGTGTGGATTGTTTTTGAGCAAAAGATACATCTATTGAAGAGATATAAGATTACTCAGTTTAAGGATTTCCCATTTATTGCTTGTTCTCGAGGGAAACTAACTACAAGGTATATCCAAACAATGTGTGGATTGTTTTTGGGCAAAAGATTCTAAGAGTCTTATATGAAAATAATATAATACGCATGAAAAGGAGAATATATCAAAGGGATAGAAAAGCATATCTCTCCAGAAATTTTTTTACTCATGATCTTATAAAAAGTGATGATGTAGATGTTCAACAGATTTGCTTGCGTGAAACTATTGCAGATATGTTTACAAAGACATTGCCGCTAGAACATTTGAAAAGTTTGTATATGGTATTGGAATGCGAATGTTCAATGAAATAAAATAATGTTGTCATCAAGGAGAGAAAATATTGTGTAATAATTTTCTTTCATTGGGTTTTTGGCTTGAAGTAAGGTTTTTCATTAAACACAATGTTTATTTAAGAACATCTAAAGTATCATATGTGGTGTGAATGTTCTTATAACTTATGAGATTCTACAATTTATCTCATGGTATTACGTTCTTTAACCTCCCAAACTAAAGATTATTAAATAGATGTTCTATATAACCCCCAATTATAAAATTAAGTCACTTAATATCTTTGTAACTCTTTAGGCTAGTGATATATGTATTCAGCCCAATAAAGAGGGACCATATATTAGACATTTGCACACACAAGTAAATGAGAAGATACACTCTCTATCTCTCAATTTCTTCTTGCTATTTCCCCTTTTCATCATTTAAATTCCTCATTTTTATAGCATTTAATCAATTATTATGATTATCATTTTGGTTAATGGGAAACAACACCTAGATTATAGGGAGTCTAAAATTTCATTCAATAATATTTTTTTTACAAAATAAAATAATTTTTTTTATATTTTTATCCTGATCTACGTAAAAATATTTGTTCAGTGCATCTCAAACATGCCCTTTGTGTCCTCGCAAACGTGACGCTACTTTTTTTACCCACAGCGGGACAAGGTGCTTACTTGGCATTAAAAGCACAGCTTGGCACAGACAAAAAAGGCAAAAAAATAAAAACTAAAAAAGAGACAAAACAAAACCTCTCTTAAACCCTAAACTCCAGCCTCGGGTTCGCTCCATAAAATATCCTCAGCTGGAAGCCTGGAACCATTTCTTCCTTCTTTCGCCGTCGCGCCATTGTCGTCGGCGACCGCATGTTCCACGGAGCCATACGATATTAAATTAATTGTTGGTGTTGCTATGCACACAAAACTCATCTCGCAACTCCATCTTATCCAAGCTTCGTCCTTCGCTCGTTTCCCTTCCATGAAGCTTAGAGCCTCCGTTCCAACGTCCCGGGCAGTACCCATTTTCTCTCGCGTCTTCCCCTTCAGGCTCAAGTACCTGGGATTGGAGTCTCGTGGTGTACGGAATGAACTACTCGGCGTACGGCGATTATCGACGAGGTCTTTGCCTGGAAGGGCTGGGTCGAGGTCTGAGATCAACCGGGGCAGTCGGGATACAGAAAGGCTCAGGGTTTCTAAGAGCTTGATTGAGGATGAGGCTGAACTCAGTGACTGGGTTGACGATTTGAAGCCCGATTCTTACCGAGGTCGACTCACCAGCGAAGAGGATGATTCGGATAGGGAGATGGGTCGTAATGGAGGGAGGGGAAGAGCATCGTTGTCGATGAAAGGGAACAGGGAGAGTGGCTTGAGCAGATTCGGAGAATCAACTCATAGGAGAACTTGGGATACATTTGAGTCGTTTTCGCCGAATTCTCGTATGAGCCGGAGATTAAAAGACGATGACGATGACGATGAGGAGAGAAATGAATTCCGCTCTGGGAGAAGCCGTAGAGTGTCCGAAGGTCGGAATGTGATGCCTCTCTTGGGGAAGAGAAGTGGTGAGGAGTTGCAAAGAGGGAGAAGGCATGGAAGGAGAAAATCGTATTCGATGAGTGAGGATGATGCTGATGAAGTTGAACATGGGGCAAAGAAGTTCATGGGACGCTTTGGAGATCTTATTAGTGAAGAAGACAGTAACGCTGAAGACACTGAGGATGAATATGTTAATGATGATTTACTGAAGAAGACTTCAGATGCTCAGCTGGGTCGTGAAAAGGAGCTGAACAAAAGCAGTCCAACAAGAGGTTCTCCCGAGAGATCTGACAATTATTTAAGTGAGACCAAGTATGTTATAAAGAATCTTTTATTGTGTTGGACTTGTTTGCTCACTCCAACACTTGGCGCATTTTCTATGATTTGCAGTTTATTGTATCTGAGTTATTCCTCTTCTTGTTTTAGATAAAGGCTAAATAATACGGACTAGGGGTAATAAAAATTACGCACATTGGGCTGACAGGCTACTGATGATGTTTGAATTGGGAGGTTTGAGAATGTTGATAGTGATGGTTGTTGGAGGAGAGAATGGCCTTCAAAGGATGCACCGCTGTTTAAGATTAGTGCATGTATTAACAAAGGAGTGAACAGTGGCTGATAATTTAAGGAGCGAAGCCAAACTTACTTCCTGGTTATGCTGCTTAATTGTTAGGGTAAAACATAATGCTACTTATTTTTGCGTCATATTTCACTTGGCATGATAAGGAAATCTTCAAAAAATTTGACCATGTCCCGACATTGGAAAATATTAGAAGCTCAATGCTTTAGGAGGATATCATTTTAATTATTATATAGAGGATCAAATAAGGCGAGCCGTGTGCTTATAGTCTGACACTATTTACTTATACTAGATTAGTTCTGTGATTTTATTGTATGCTAGATCCTTCCCACATGCCCCATTACATTTGTCTATACTTTATACCCTATATCTCATGTTTAAGATATTATGCTGCAGATTTGATCAATGTTCAATCTCGCCTTTATCATTGAAAGGAGTCAAGGATGCTGGATATGAGAAAATGACTGTTGTGCAGGAGGCAACCCTTCCAGTAATTCTCAGAGGTTTGTTGTTAACCTTTGGCCATGAAGTAATCTTAACTAAAGCACTAAGCATTCTTGGATGTAACCTCATTTTTTAGTTTTGTTTTACCTGTTTGTTGGATAAGATATTTTTGTTAAGAAAATAGGGTAGGGGGATGGGGAGAGATATACATTTTGTTGAGGGACTCTAGAATGGTGTTCTCATACAAGTTTTTTGAGATATAGATCTCATAATCGATTAAAGGGTTTACAAGAATTGTGCAATAGCCAGTAAAACTGGGTCAACTATATTAATGGCCTTTATGTTCCTTACTATGGATACACTACCAGGAAATTCCTTTCCTTAAGATTTTCCGGCATACTTGTACTCGCAAGTCCTCAATATTATATTAAGTTTGATATACTCTGTGACCCTCATATATTGTTTTTTAAGACAATTGTTTGCGTGGTCTGTAACATTGAGTGCTAACATTACTGCGTGAAGGATCAGAATTCAAAATATTTTGCTATCCCAGAATAGAATGCTAACCATGAAAACAACTTGTAGCTGCCTCAGCTGACATGATTTTTGTATATTTATTCTGGAGTTTATTAATTATTCTGATACTTACTCCAATTAGTTATTATTTTCAGGTAAGGATGTCCTAGCCAAAGCTAAAACAGGCACTGGAAAAACTGTTGCCTTTTTGGTAAGTGATACAACCCAAGGACTGGTTTGCTGAAAGAAATACTGAACCGTGATTGATGATTCAAAATAAAGCTCCTCCCTTGAAATAAGAGAAGCAATTACACACAGAAACTGGGTTACAAGACCAGAACTAAATTCTGGCTTTCGAGAGGCCAGTCCTCTCATCTCTAACTCTCAACACAAAACAAGCCATGCCTCATGCAGAGGGCGACCCACCCTTAAATAATACAAAAGCATATCACTGTTCCCAAAATAGTCCTAGGTTAACGGCTAACCAGCACACCCACCGCCACCTAGTTGTTTATAGTTTTCTCCAAATCAGTGTGAGGGTCAGTGTCAACATGCTGACTTGCTAAAGATGCCTTGCCCCTTTCATGTGTCTACTTGTGTTTCCTTTTATGTGTGTGCAGCAAAAGTGATCCTATCAGTTCAGTATTTTGTATGCCTAGTGCATTTGTAATTATTAATTTTCTGTATGATTTCCCTGATTTTGATAATTTTTCTTGTCTGAGGGTGAACGTATAAATGGTAGAGTGGGATGCTTAAGCCATATTCAGAAGAAGCAAGTTTGTATGAAGCGTAGCTCTTTGCTTTTTTTTTTTTACCGAAAATAAAAATAGCATACAGCTGAGTTGGATGCTTTCAATTTGTTTTATTGCATTAAGAATAAGCCATGAGTGATAGTTTTTTCAATTTGTTTTATTGCATTAAGAGTAAGCCATGAGTGATAGTTTCAACTCTACTTATTTCTGAAGTGTTCCTATTCAGCTTCCATCTATTGAAGTTGTTGCAAAGTCACCTCCAATTGATCGTGATCAAAGGCGGCCTCCAATCCTTGTGCTTGTTATATGTCCAACTCGAGAGCTTGCAAGTCAAGCTGCTGCAGAAGCCACTAAACTACTGAAGTACCACCCTTCCATTGGTGTTCAAGTTGTGATTGGAGGAACAAGACTTGCTTTGGAACAGAAACGCATGCAAGCAAACCCTTGCCAGGTAAATCCATTTTAATTGCCACCATAACTTTATTTCTTTTCCGCTTAGATGGCAATTAAACAAACAGGAGTTCTGAATTTTTGCTGCATTACTAACCAGCCAGGAAGACCTTAACCTGTGCGAGAGGAATGCATGACATAGGGGCTGTGAACATCTTATTGCCCTTATGTTGAGACTGCCATTTCACATTGTAGGATGAGATTTTATAGTTAAAAGGTGATCTGGCCAATGACTCTAGAAACATCTACTTTCTGCGACTACAAATAGCAGACTGTAATAACATATAAATAAGTTCTAATTAAGGATCCAGCCCCTAGTTAATGAGTGCAAACAGTAATTATGTGATGATTATGTGGTTTATTGACCGCTCTGGACAGTAATCTTCTATTAGCAAACTATTTTGTTGCACTGTATTTATTGTAGTTTGCATTCCTA
>JANTPZ010114396.1:0-10215 GCA_025593235.1 Vachellia pachyceras
AAAAAAAAAATTGGGGAAAGAGAATAAGTAGGTTTCACGTAAAAAATATATGGTCGAGCTTCAATTCATCAACTTCAATTCATCGAACACCTTGGAGCTCTTGCAACTATTATTCTTGCTTGATGCCAGAAAACTCCAATCATCGCCACCCCATTAGTGGTCGACTAATGATGAGGACGATGTCGTTCCGCAGCTGTTTAGAGGATGGAGTAGCCATTGGAGCGGGTTTAAAGGGAAGGTAACCATCGACGGTTTTGAGGAGGAGGAGAAGGATGACGATGGCGGAGCTGTGACGAGAAGGAGCTTTTTTTTTTTTAATTTAATAACATCAAAGTTGAAACATATGTACTGTACGTGTAATTAACTCAGCACAGGAACGGGAGCATTTATTTTATAATGGAGCATGGAGAGAGAAGCAGAAGAGAATCCTAAAATTTAATTGATTATCAACAACAACAACAACATGTATTCATGTAAGTACCAAGGATTAGATTCCAGACGGAGGCTGAGCTGCGACTCACTCATGATTTGAGAATCCAATCCATTCGCCACTCAAATATAAAACAAACGGAAGATAGAAGAATCAGGGATGCCCGCAAAGGAGCAAGGCGACGCACCGACGGAGGATGTACAACCTTGCTCTGAGCTGCTTCACCGTTCGACTGCATCTACCGGCGAAGGATCTGAAGGACTCGCACAGGCTGCTTTCACCCAGCTTCATCATCATCGATGGATCTCCGATGAAATGATATGAGGAGGAGGATGAATTATGAAGAACGGATTGGGAATAGAGATAGGCAGAGATCCCTCGAGCTATATAACCCCCCTCCCCAATGGCTTATTTATATGGAAAAGAGGCAATGTTGCAGTTTATCTCATCAAAATCTTCATGTTGGATGTAAAATTTCACCCTCCACCAAGTGTCGACTTTATTGTTATATGATATAATTGATACGTTAAATAGGATCGGAGTAAAGTTTGGACAGTTATTAAATTTTAAGATTGAGTTACTACGGTATAATTTTTCATTGATCTTTATGAAAAATATTTAAAGTGACTTATAAATAGAACTATATAAATATATCTTCCTCTTTCACTAGAGACAACCTTGGTCGGTAATTTATCTTTAATAACACATGCTCATAGCTACTCTAATAACTACTCCATATGAAGGACTTCCCTTGGGTTCGAAACGAAAATGAAATTTACCAATGAGTTAAATCTAAAAAAAATGGTTAATCCCTTACAGTATGATGAATCAGCGTTCATATTTTTATTGAAAGAAGTATTATGAACAAATACTTAATCCCACATTTTATCTTTAATATCATAGCTAAATAAATAACTTTTAAGAATGAAAAAAATCAATAATGTTATTTATCTGTAATGAGTATACATTGATTTTCCTAAAATATTATTTTTTTCTCATGCTACCATCATTGGATGGAGTTTCAGCAGCATACTTTGTAAACAAACCCATAAAATTAGAAGAAAAGGAGAATTAATACATTATATTTAAAATTAAATCCAACTCTCAATTACTCATATGATCATATTTACAAGGCACTTTCAATCTGTTTCACGTAGATCAAAAAAATATTTAACCTCTCACTCTATATTAAAATTTAATAACTTTCCAACTTTACTCTTATTAAATAATATATTATTTACAGGATAGCTTTGAAGAAGGATTTAATATATAGATCTAAAGGAAGCATGGGCGATTCTACTTGGAATTGTGTGTAAAGAATGATTAAGGTTGAGGGAGATTTCATTGTAAAGAAATTATTGAGAGAATGATTTTTGTTGTCAAAGTACATTTTAAAAAATTATTTTTATTTATAATGTATTTTAAAAAATGAAAATTTGTTTTGATAAATATTGTAAAAGTAATTTTTAATAAAAATTAAAATGAAAAAAATGCATCTCATTGAATAATAAATATATATTATTTTATATTATGATAAAATTAGGAGAAAATAAAATGACAAAAATTAGTTAAAATATCACCGGTTGCGATTTAACATATATAGGTTACGACTTGAAATTTTCATGTCTAGGTCGCGACCTAGAATATCATATGTCACAATTTATAATATTAAGGTCATGACATCAAATGCATTTATAATTATAACCTCCCAAATGAGTAGCCAAACACACTTTCTGCTTGTTTGACTTACATGTTTAAATCACGTTGCAGGATAAGATAAAATTCCTCAAAGAAATTTACCTAAAAATTACTCTCAAATACGTAGTTGATGTCATTAATGGTAGTGTTGATGATGCCAACGTTTGGGGGTCACATCTGCGTCCTAAATCATTGACTGCCCTGCCAACTGCCAAGGGGGGAAAGCAAGCAGCGCACGTGTTCCTCCCATGTCTTTTCTTCCAATCTCATGACCTTAATCACAATAATTAACCTTTAATCACAATAATTAACCGATAATTATGGTGTGTTTAGTGTTTACAATGAACGAGCGCCTAATATATCTAATCAGTGCACTCTACTCTGGACGCAACGCATGGGACCTCAAATCCTAGATCCCGATTTACTTTTGTCAATTTAATCCATATCTTGTCTTCTCAACACAAATAAAAGAAAGCATTTTTTTTGTTGGTAAGGAAATTCCGTTGGGAGAAAGGAATTTACAGATTTTGAGATATTTTACGGATGTCAAGATGGTTTTTATGAATTTCGAGATGATTTTTACAGATTTTGAAATGGTTTTATCTTGACTTACATGTACCGTTGGGGAAACGGTGTTCCCAAACAAGCACCGAGTAATTTGAGTGGTAGGGTTCGCCAAAGTCAGGTTATAGCTATGGATTTAAAGAGCATTGTCCAATTAGTATAGATTATTTATCAATAATATCTTTACATCGATAATAGTATTTAAACTCTTAACTTTACGTGGTGGTGGGGCCATCCCTCTTTTATTTAATTATCACCCGATGATTTGATTAGACAAATCTCAATTATTTAACAAAGGTAAATTATGGATCGGTTTTTTCAAAGAGGCTAATTTATCACAACATGGTGAATTAAGATTTGAATCCCAACAGAAGAGGTGCCTATATTTAGTTATCAACAGTACCGTGATTATCTTCGATCAATAGGAGATTACATGTTCTTGACAATACGTTGAACATGATCACATATAATATTTTATATTTTTTTCATTTTATTTTTAGTTAAGAACTTGTTAATAACTCTCAAGAACTTATCAATAACAAGTGGAGATGACTCATTAACAAGTTCTTGGGACATTTATTATATATTATTTCTCTTATTTATGACTTAATAGTGATTCTCTTAAGGAGTGTTTGGATTAGCTTTTTAAGTGATTTTACATAATTCAAAATGAGTTTTATCTCACATTACAAGTTATTTTGATTGATTACAAACACCCCTTGAATCAAATTACTCTTCATATACCATGAAGTTGCTTTCAAAAATATATTAGCCTTGTTTATGTCAGAGTTGGAAAAACACATTCATATAAATTGATATAAAATTTTTCTCACATAATTATTTCGTAAACCGTAAATCACGTCAAAAAAGTAGATTTTACCACTAAATCAAATAGACATTAAATATCTATCAATATATTTACAGAATTTCATACAAACAACACTTCTCGTTGAAGGCAAAAGTATGAATAATATAACTTTTCTCCAATGAAAAGTGGGTTGTGTGCATTCATATACAATCCTGGGCAACTTCTACTATTTTTTTTCCGGCTAAACATATGAATCAATTCTCGTTATGGAATAAAACCATCAATATTCGAACACAAAAAAAAAAAACCCATCAATATTCAATAGTATCAACAAATCAAAAGCAAAATCAGACAGCCATACCCATACATTGAATTAAAGAAATTAATATCATTTTACTGTATAAAATCTTTGAAATACTAAATTTAAAAATAATTTCAATGAAGTTTTAACATAATTTAGCTAAAGTGAAATTTAAATTAAATTATATAATACATAGACAAAAACTAGAGGTGAGCAAAAACCCAGCAGTTCAATGCCAAGTCGAAGTGGTCCAGTCCAATCCACTTAAGTAATATAATGAAATCAGATTAGACTGGACCTATTTAATTGGTCAGATTGGAGAGAGTTTAGGACCAAGTCCTCAGATTAATTGGTCTGGTCTAGCTCGAGTTATTTTTCAGCTATTTATAAAAATTTTATATTAATAGTGATACTTATTATTGTTGAATGCTAGAGATAATCAATTTATACTAAAATTTAAATATTTTGGGGCCGTACTTTATATGAATTTAGGTTTTTTATATTAATTTTGTATTTTTGGTTAAAATTTGCCTCTTGTGAAGGGGGTAAAGTAAAAAAAATTACATTGAAATCTTTGAATTGCCTGGATTGGTCCAGGCAGTATGATTGATCCAATACAGTCTAACCCAACCACAAACTGATATTGAACTGAACTAGAACTCAGATTCTTGTAGTACCCGAGGTTGGTTGGGTATCAACCCGGTGCCTCTAGTCCATGTATAGGCTAACGAAGACCATGCATGTACAACCGCGCAGCCCGAAATTCTCTATTATGGGTTGCACAACAGGTAAATTATTGACAAAATTCCGTTGTTATTTCTACTGTTTGCGGAAAAGGGATTGAATCTTATACTAATTATGGTTTATTTTTCTTTCATCTTGGGTTGTGAATTTGTAGAGTGTCCTCATTTGTTAAATTTCATTTCATTATTTGTTAGTTAATTTGTAGCTTAGTTGGGATTATGGATTATTTTCATCTTGTAATAAACGTGTGAGCTGATTTTCCTAAAATGCTCTTTTTAATAATGTGTATTGAAATTGGCCTTGATGAAACCTCTCTTATATAGATAATTAATATAAATACCTTAAGAAAACAATTATAAATTTAGAAGATAAAGTAGATAGAAGCCTTACATAGCTTTTACATTTAGAATTGAAGGTGGTATTTAAATTTCAGTGCAACAGAAAAAAATTTCAGACTTGAATCTGCTTTGGAGATGGGTATGAAGTTGATGAAAACGTTAAAGCTAACCTTGTATATCTGTTTATTAATAGGGAAGTCAGAACTTGTTGGCTGTTCTTCTTTGGGAATCTTGTCTGCCAAGACAAGCAACCAAACCAATCGGCAACGTGGAAGCTCAAACAAGGTTTAGGGGGCCAAAGAAAGGGAATTGGAAAATCTAAAGCTCATGTATCTGTTCTGCTAGGTTGCAACATGAAGAGAAGTTGATGGAGCATGCTGGACAGCAACAACTGGTAGTCAGCCTCGCAAACATGTAAATGACGAAAACACTCAAGAACTAAGGCCTTATATATATGTGTGTGCGCGCGCGCGCCTGCTGATTAGACAGCTGAGGATACTCAAGAAAGATCACAAGTTTCTCCTGCAATCAAATTAGTATGTAATAATATACTTTGACCATTGTGTTGCTTGCTGATAAGTTTGTGAAATTACGGTAGCCCAAAGCTTAAGCAGAGCTGATACGAGTCCCGTATAAACAGTAAATGGTTTGGTGGCTTCTTGCAAATTTAGTGTATATTGTAATAGATTGGATATTAGACATTACTTCATTATTCAGATATTGTTAGTGACATGTCTTTGTTTTGTCCCATGTCGACTGTTTCTGACCTATTTTATCCTTAAACATGTTGAAGATAGGCCTCAGAATTACAATGGTTCCCAGCAGTGAATATAAATTTGCAGTACACATAGCTAGCCACGTTCTACAAATTCTCATCATACTTGCTCAACCCATACAGTATTGAAAATTAGACTAATTGCCTTAAGATTTGTACTCTTGTGCCTTTACTTTTGCCGAACTTGATTGCCCCAGAAGATCCTTCAACTAGCTGTCAGGTCATACATCACACACGCGAAAGCTTTGCATGTGTGTGTAGGGAAAATTAAAGAATGCAATAATACAGAGACACAAGTCTTGGTGGTTGAAGAAGAGAATGACCGATACAACACGGAGTTGAAAATGGAAGTGCAATGGGTGACCTTATTTGTCTGCCTCTTTCTGCTCAACGTGCACCGGCTGGCGTCGTTTCTGGCCTTCCTTTGACTCTAACAAGATGATTACCGTGTGGGTGTGGGTGTGGGTGTGGGCTGTAACGCAGCATATACCTCTTACGTCAAGTTTTTACGTGGTTGCATGGGTTTAACGTGGTTGTTTGACTCAGCGTTTGCAGCGTTCAAACGCATGTTCGACCGTGTTTTTTCGTAAAACGAGACAATCTCCTTTACATATTTACTTCGGTTTGTATAAAAGTATTTCTTTATGGCGTTTCTAAATGGATCCAATAAGAGTTTTCGAGTTTGAGTTTTGAAAGTGATATGATAAGTACGACTCTTTCAAGAGTCCAGCTAGGCTAAAGTAATTTTTTAATTAACATTTTTTTAATTTAATTTTTATTACATTATTTAAATAAGTTTCTGCTAAATTGAATTTTTTTTATATAAGTCTATCTTAAGCATTAATCATATTACATCAATTAATTTTTATACCAACTGCAATTAGTAAAAATCAGTTAAAATAAAAAATAACTTTACAAACAGTAAATTAAACAAGTGCTTTCATGGTCATTATGTTTGAATGAAGTTTCTCACCTAACTGCCTTTCAAAATGTCAAATCAGTCCCTTAATGAAATTTTAAAATATTCGGTGTCTGATTTATAAGTATGGATGGCTTTGGTAAGTATATGGGGTGATTGTGAATACTTTTTTTCTCTTTTTTTATACTGTATAAAAGTTGAGATAAAACTTTTTTCATATATTTACTTCAATTTTGTAAAATTACTTTTTTAACGGATTCCCAAACATATCCTGATCCAAAAGTAACTTTTGAGATGAAAAAGCATAAAGCTCATGTGTAGATAAACTCATACGAGAAATGAATTTTGACCTAAAAAGAATTTATACTTAGAAGTTAATATGCGTGTGTTTTGACCCAATAATGAAAAGAGAAGAAAGTAAATCACTCGGCTTAACTCAAGGCGGGTAAAGAAGACCTCTTAGAGAAATCGTTGAAATACAGTAGCAATCGAATAAACTCGAATGTGAAAATAACATAGCGTAAGAGGGAGAATGGTGAACAAGAGGATTTGTGAGTAGCTTCATATCATGATACAAAGTGTAATAGGGTAGAAATAAATAATTTGTTTACAACCTTTGTCGCCTGTCGTTTTGTCTAACGACTCTCGAATATCCATGGGTTGTCGTTGGATCTTTGAATCTAACTCTTTATATCGAAATCTAAAAAATGTGAAAGATGGATTTGACCTCTGGGGATGACTTCACTTGTCCTCTAAGCTCCTGCCTGTTGGATTGATGGCTAACCACATCTCCATGTTGGCCTATATCTCCATGTGGGCCTATGGTCTGGGTTCAAGGTTTGTCTAGCCTAAGTCAGTTTTTTAGTATACAATTTTACTTTTGAAAATTTATCAAATAAATTTTTCGTTTTCACAAAAAATTACATCAGCTACTTATTACCTAAATATAAATTAAATCACATGATCTGATTTCTACCTATATGCGTTCTATATGACTTATTCTACCAAAAAGTTATTTGATCATCTTTTATTTAAACTTGCCATGTATTCTTTTCAATTATCCCTTATCAGAATTCTCCCATTTTTTATTCCTTCAATTTTTTGATAAAAAAATTCAATGTCTACTATGTAGACTATAGAAAAATTATTTTTAATATTAATTAATTATATTTGATTATCTTATTTTTCAAATGTTGACAAATTTTTTTTTGATCTTTTGCATTTGACAATTGATGACGAGCTACATGGAGTTCTGTCAAAGCCAGGTGACAATATTGCCCATTTCAATAGTCAAACATGAAATATTACGACGACCGATTCATACTTCATTGTCCAATTTAATTCAATTCTATTCCGTGGTCCATCCCATTTCCATTTTCTCACGTTCCATACTCGCTTTCGATTTTGGTTCAGTATAGCTTCTACGTCTGTTGCCGATCTTCTTCATCCTTGCCCCCATCTTTGACAATTCCTCAAATAATCTTGGATTCTCTCGCCAGCCTTCGGAGATCGCTCAAAAGATTCGACGCACCTCTCAATCTGTGCTTTAATTTTTTTATTTTGGGTTCTATTTGTTTAGTTTGGTAGGCTCGGAAAAGATGAGTGGGAATGAGAATTCAAAGACTGTGGTGGTTGATCGATTGCTTGTTTCTATCAAGGAGATTTCGGGGTTACCTGAGTGTCGAAACGTTTGCAAGAAGATGTATGGGAATTTGATTCGGAGGATGAAGTTATTGAGCCCGTTGTTCGAGGAAATTAAGGATAGTGATTGTGAATTTCTTAGCGACGAACATATTAGATCGTTTGAATCGCTGGAGAATGCTTTGGATTCAGCTAAGAGCCTTCTCAAGTTCGTGAACGAAGGGAGTAAGCTTTATCGGGTATATATAGCTGCAAATTTCTTTCTTTCTTTTTTAAATTCTTCATTAGATGACTTTCATTACTTAACTAATGGATTGCTGAAACATTCTAACTTTCCTAACTTGTCTCTGCAACCTAAGTTTAGTTACCAAATGACTTCGTGTTACTTATTCTTATTTTGTTACTTCAACTTAGTAGGCTGTTTGCATTTGACAGGCTTTACAGAGGAATGAAATGGCAGAAAAGTTCCAACAAATAAATGACCGAATTGAAGCAGCAATTAGTGTACTTCAATATGAAAAGCTTGAGATATCAGAGGAAGTTCGAGAACAGGTAATTTCGTTAAACTTCGTCTGAAATTTGACTATATCATGAACAATTTAATTGTGATTTATACCAATCATATTTGATTTCTGTGCTTATTATCTAGGACAATGATAAACTTTGACTAGGAGAAATGGCTGTATTAATTCTTGGGTTGTTATTTACCGTTTTTTCTACAACTGTTTTAACTGTTCCAGATTGAACTTGTGCATGCTCAGTTTAAAAGAGCAAATGCCAAAACGGAATTAGCTGATTCACAACTAGATTTGGATTTAGCTGTAGCACAAAAAGAAAAAGACCCAGATCCTGAAATACTCCATAGGCTCTCTGAGAAGTTACATCTGAAGACTGTGAATGACCTCAAGAAAGAATCAACTGAATTACATGAATTGGTGATCACAAGTGGTGGAGAACCAGGGGACTTTATTGAGTTGATGTCATCCCTTCTCAAAAGACTGAAGAACTGTGTGCTCAATGAAAACTCCAAAGTTGACCCCCGTGAGGGTGAAAAAATTGCAATGAAGCACAGATCTCCTGTAATTCCAGATGAGTTTAGATGTCCAATATCTCTTGAACTTATGAAAGATCCTGTAATTGTCTCTACTGGACAGGTATAACCCAGATATTGTTTTGCTTGTGAGATAGCTCTGTTACTATTTGTTAAGAACCTTAAGGTTATTTATAATTGGTTAAATTTTGCAGACATATGAAAGATCCTGCATTCAAAAATGGCTTGATGCTGGCAACAAAACATGTCCCAAGACGCAGCAAACACTTTTGCACACTGCCCTAACTGCTAACTATGCTTTGAAGAGTCTGATTGCTCTGTGGTGTGAAAACAATGGTGTTGAGCTCCCAAAAAGCCAAGGGAGCTGTAAAACAAAGAAATCTGGAAGCAGTCTTTCAGATTGTGATCGAGCTGCTATTAATGCTTTATTGGATAGGCTAGCAAATGGTGATATGGAACAGCAAAGGGCTGCGGCTGGTGAGCTACGATTGCTAGCTAAGAGGAATGCTGATAATAGAGTATGTATTGCTGAGGCAGGAGCAATACCGCTTCTTGTAGAATTGCTGTCTTCCGCAGATCCTCGAACTCAGGAGCATGCTGTCACAGCACTTCTCAATCTGTCCATCAATGAGAGTAACAAAGGAACAATTGTAAATGCGGGAGCTATACCAGATATTGTAGATGTACTGAAAAATGGCAGTATGGAAGCCAGAGAGAATGCAGCTGCAACTCTCTTTAGTTTATCAGTTCTAGATGAGAACAAGGTTGCAATAGGAGCAGCTGGGGCTATCCCTGCTTTGATTAGCTTGCTTTGTGAAGGCACTCCGAGGGGTAAAAAGGATGCTGCTACAGCTATTTTTAACCTTTCTATCTATCAGGGAAACAAAGCTAGAGCTGTAAAGGCTGGTATAGTAGCCCCACTAATGACATTTCTTATTGACGCTGG
>JANTPZ010114398.1:0-16584 GCA_025593235.1 Vachellia pachyceras
GTGTTTAACTGACGAACGAAGCTGGAGAAGTTGTTGTGCTTGAAATATGCAGGTAGGATGATCCGAGAGAAATCCAAAGGATCGAGGACGATGAAGCTATTGTTGGCTCGGCCCCAAGTGATGAGAGCATCGGTGGCGGGATCGCTCACCATATGGAAAGTCTTTATAACGAACGGGGGAATCACGTCGTTCTGCTCCATCCCATGAAAGAAGCGAAAAGCAAAACCTAAAGCTCAACTGCTCAAGCCAAGCCAAGTAAGAGTGGGTGTTTACTGAATCTGGGTCTGTTGTGCTGCGTGGGGAGGGGGGAGGGGTGTTTCCTCTCTGGACGAGGCGGGAGCACAGTAATATATGAAGGGGACGCATGTACAGTATCAAAAGGCGGGGATAACGTGGCATTCATCGGGGATGGGTTCTGATAATAGAAAAGAGTCACGAGGCCGGGCCCTTTTTTTTACAATTTAATGATCTTTTTGTACACGTCAGATTTTGGGGTCAAGATATTTTGGTTGCTACAAGTAAGGCAACAAATGGGTTGCACGCGCTTGTTGGGCGCGTCGGAAGAAACAGGCCTCAATGAGTTAGTGACGTGGCCCCCACCTTGCCCTATTAAGGGACAAGTGCTTATCAGATTTAATTTAATTTTCTTGATGAGCTTTACTTATTAATTTTATTTTTTCATATAATTATTTAATATTTTCCATAGGGTAAAAAATATTGATTTTACTTTAGGTAAAAAAATTGTCGAGTACTTGCTCAAATTATAAGGATGTTAATTTTGAAGATTGATAATGTTAATTTTTTTTTTTTTGAAAATGAAGAAATGGAGAAATGTGGATTGTATGGTACATATATGTGATGGGGTGTTGGAAGATGAGAGGCTGGCCAATGGCGTTAGAGGACGAAGGGAAAGTGTTCCCCAACTTGTGGCTTAGATTCCCTGAGGCGCAATTCTGACGGTGTGTGTGGGGTGGAGATGTGTGATTGGCCCACGTGTAAGCTCCTCCATTCCTTGCGTCTGGTAGTGGTGTTTCGACCTTGGGGAGCATATTCATTCTTTTACTGTTAACGCATCCAACTCCCCTCTCTCTTGCCCGCACCGCACCCTTTCCCATCTTTATTGCAAATAGTTCCACAAATATCGAAAGAGAACTTTTTTTTTATATCATATTAAAAAATAATGTTTACTGTCAATCCAATAATCCAAACGGACTTAAAACTGGTTTACTTTTTTTTTTTAAATAAAACTATAGTTTACTCTTTCCCGTCAAATATATGACTCTTTCTGAAGAAAAAAATAGTGCATAGTAAAATAGGTAAAAATATATTTAATACTGAGGTAACCCAAAATGGAATCTTATAAAGATGATAAAACCAATTCAAATAAGGTTGTGTAGAAAGGATAGGAGGGGGTATAAGTTACACATAGACTTGTTAATTACTTTCCCAAATTCTTAATATAAGATTCATTTTAAAGTTTAATTTTTTTCATTAAAGTGAATATTATATTTAGAATTAGGAAGATCACTATTTTTTAATTTTACTCCAATGAGAGGAGGGATATCAAACATATCTAAATAATTGTAAAGTTAAAAATTCAGTTTAAAACGAATTTTGTGAGTTAACCGTTTTCATTAGTTCAGTTGAAAATAACTTATATTTTGAGTTATAATTTATACTCATTTGGTTGGTTGTATTTATAAACACATCTAATAATATGTTTCACCAGAACAAGAAATATTAAACCTTACTAAATAAAGGGTCTCTATTTTGATTCTAAATATAAAGTTTTAACACATTTCATCTTCAAATTCATAATATATCTTTAAAGCACCATATTAATTGGAAATAATGAGAGTATTATGATTAAAAGTCAATTTCGATGCACATGATTATGTTCTCGAGCTTAAAAAAATTTACTTAAGTTACATATTATATATTTCCTTATATTAATTATATGTTTAGATAGAGAAAACGTTTATGATTTAAATCGAAGAACATTCTTTACATTCAAATTTCATGAAGTGTGGGTTTTAGTCGTCTAATCATAACGTTATTAAAAATGCTGTCATTAAAATTTTAAACACTGACACATTGGAGACTAATGATATTATAATTAGCAGAGTAAAGATATATTATTTAAAATTTCGAATATTGTGAGAGAAAAACTAAAATATTGTGTAAAATTATAATATTACAATTCTACTTTTGCCAATTTAAATTTGATTTGAACTATCTTTTTAGGACAAGGAAAGATCCATCGTTTACCTAAAGGAACATTGTTAATTAGGAATGTGCACAAGTGGTTGTTTCCTTTGAGGAAAAGGAAAGATCCATTGCTTACCTAAAGCAGAAATGCTTATGATTGGTTCTTTTCTTTAATTTGAATATTGTTCATTATTATATATATATACACACATTAATTAATCTACCTTGCTTAGCCATATCCCACAACCTATATTAAAGTGTTCAAAGATATGTCAAATGTGCATGTAGAAAGTATGAGTTAATTAAAGTGATTAGTGTTAATCACTTAGTTAGTTAATGACCCAAAAGTCTATATAAATGGTCATAATGTAATGATTTGTGTGTGAGATTAAACAATCTTCACCAAAAGGGTGAGAGGATGAAGAATCCCCACCAAGAAGGGGAGGGTAACTTGGATCTCCCACTTCAAGAGTCCCCAAGATGGGGTTAGTTCATCTCCTTCAAGAAGAGGGTAGATAATTGTTGTACCCAAATAAGTTTCTAATAATACATTCAATTTCTCAATATATTCTTCTTGATCTGTCAACATGGTATCAGAGCCAGGTCATTTTTAAGCCTAAAATGAATCATCTGTATCCTCCCTGGTGTTGTTTTGCTGTCTCTCAATAATTTCGGAGTTACAAAGTTCATCAGGTTCGATTTCTGGAACTGGCCTCTTCTTGTTTTACTCAGGGAGCCACAAAGATGCTGATTGACCCAGGACCTAGGCCAAATACTTGTCTGGGATCATGTCTGGATGCCAAGAACAAGAAGTCTGGGATCATGTCTGGATGCCAAGAACAAGAACAAGAAAGCAAGATAGCAAGAAAGAACCATCCTGGAGTCCAAGAACAGAGCAACATCCATGACTCGATTGAAGGCTAATGAAGAAGACGTACGCTGGAAGGATTTGGAGATATGAGAATCAAAAGGCTGGTTGAGGAATCAGATTACATATCCACCAAAGAATTGTTTGACACGTTGTGGAGAGGATTGTGAACTGTGTTAATAAAGTGAAGTGGTATTTTCATTTCTTTTGTCCAAGATTTGATCTGTGATTTCTCGAACAAGGTCATCGATCATTTTCTCGAGTAGCCCAAACAAGATTATCATCCTTTCTGCAAACTCTCTATGGCTTTGTCATTATCATGCTCATTTAGATTATTTGAGTATGATGAAGAAGCCCTTATACCACCTTCCTCAAGACCATCATATCCATCAAAAAGGGATGATGTGGAAGATCGACTATCTCTTCTGTAATTCATTCCTGGAAAGAACCGAAGATCTTTAAAGCTGCACGTGGCAGAGACAACAAAGCAGTAGAGTTGAAGCTAAAAAAAAAAGCATATGGAGGGGGGAACTGTTCATCATTGAGAAGAAGATTATAAAAAAATGTTTGTATTGTTATGTGAATCAAAATTGTATAGTTGACTCACTTCATTCCCTTATAATTTTTGTATTAGCAAGTTGAGCACCTAGAGTTAAGAGGTGTCAACTTGAGCGGGGGTGTTGAAAGTATGAGTTAGTTAAAGTGATTAGTGTTAATCACTTAGTTAGTTAATGACCCAAAAGTCTATATAAATGGTCATAATGTAATGATTTGTGTGTGAGATTAGAATGATCTTCACCACAAGGTGAGAGGATGGAGATTCCCCACCAAAATGTAAAGAAGGGGAGGGTAACTTGGTTCTCACACTTCAAGAGTCCCCAAAATGAGGTTGTTCATCTCCCTAAGAGAGGGAAGATTATTATTGTACCCATATGAGTTTATAATGATACATTTAATTTCTTCTTTTATTTCTCAATCTCTTCTTTGCTTCAATACTTTTAACAATGTGTATAAACAACATTTTAAAAAAGGTCATAAAAGGACAAGAAGTCTGACATCAGAAGTCGTAGGTCTCTCTATAAATAGAGAGGCCATCAATTCATTTTGTCACAACTCTTCTTTTCATCGCTTCGCTTTCCACTAATTACTTGTCTGCCATTATATTGCTTGCTCTGTTTTCCAAATGGGAGGCAATTCCCCTTGTGCTTCATGCAAGTTGCTACGACGCCGTTGCGCCAAAGATTGCATCTTTGCTCCTTATTTCCCTTCCGATGACCCTCAAAAGTTCGCTATCGTTCACAAGGTCTTCGGTGCCAGCAACGTCGGCAAAATGTTGCAGGTAAATTACCCACCTTCCATCTTCATCTTCTTCCTCTGGCCACTTGCTTCTCTGTAAAAAAACAGAGGAGACAGACAAAACTGATTCTTTTATGGAAGCTTTCACAGGAGCTTCCAGTTCATCAGAGAGCAGACGCAGTGAGCAGCTTAGTGTATGAAGCGAATGCTAGAGTTCGGGACCCAGTTTATGGCTGTGTTGGCGCCATATCGTATCTGCAGAATCAAGTTTCAGAGCTTCAAATGCAGCTCGCAGTGGCTCAGGCAGAGATCCTCTGCATCCAGATGCAGCAGGAGCCTGAAGCAGAACCAGTGATGCAAAATCCAGAACTTGACCCCAATCATCAGAGACAACCTTACTTTCTCCATAACGACCAGTACCTTAACTTTGCGTCTTCCAGCAATAATGTAATTCAGGACTCTCTCCATCAGAGAGAGAGCTTCTTTGGACACGACATGGTTTCTTAATTTGAATTATATTCCTCCCTCCCTTCGTTTTGGTTCCAAGTTATTATATTTCCTTTTCATGAAGTATATGAATGTGGCTTCTGTGTAATTCTCATATGGGTCAACTCTAGCATGTGATTTAAGTACAAGTGAAGTAAATCTAGCATAATTAATTAAAGCGCTACTTGTATTATAATATTATAATGTGTTGCATTTTATATTATGATGCAAAGCAATAGTATTCGTTTTACAAACATTCTCAGATGGTCATGAAATGACCTCCATGATAATGAAAAAGAGAGAAAATCTACAGTCTTAATTGTGTTCATAAATCAACTATTTCTTACGTTTTTTTATGCGCTGAAATGTGACTTAGAGATTGAGTTTAAAATCTGAAAACAAATTTCTATACTTGCTTGTAGGAATAAGAATATATGCATTTATCTCTCTCCAAATTCTACAGAACTCGTCCGTTTATTCATTGCTGTTTGAGTTACTTTCATGTCTAAGGTATTAACTATCTTAAGAAAACTACAATATAATTATTTATCAGCGGATATAGATATAACGTCAGCAACAAGTGTGCTCAATATTCAGATGAGCTTCTTCTAGCTGGTTCACGTGGGGCAAGAGGTTGCTTATAAATTAATTAGTTTATATGATGAACAGAGAATTATATATCATATATATGAACTTCCTTTAAGTAATTGTTTTCCTGAATACATCTCTCCAAACAATTAGATGTCCTAATCAATGGACTGTTTTAAAATGCAAAAGATAAAAACTCAATAAGCCAAAGCCGCAACAACCGACCTTCTTTGTTTTTGGGAAAATAATTAATGTAAACAGATAGACAGGCTAGAAAATGAGCTGAGGATTTAATAACCAGCTTTTATTAGTGGTTGAAGCATTATCTAGGCCAAACACCCACGAAACTCGTATTTGTTAATGCCTATTTTGTTATCCTAAATAATTTGGGAAAAATGTAATCATCCTTTTGATCGATTAGTGATTTTAGTGTCATGACAATGAAATTGTTGTTAATGAAATCTGATTGATTCATTCATTTCCCAATGGAGCAAAACTTAAACGTCTTGTTTGTTTGCCTTTTGTTTTTGCTTGTGTGAGCAACGAAATTAAAGTCTTTTAATCTAAATCCGCACCAGAAGGAAAAAAATATTGATAATAATATGATGGAGGGATTGCTAGACGAATCTGATCAGAGAAGAGCTAAGAAAAGAGACAAATAAAGGTGTAATCTGATTCAAGAAACTTCAATCTGTGCAAGAAAAAAGAATAATGGACGGAGAGAGAAGATGGTAATTTATATAACCAAAGTACATACATGATGATAACATGGCGCGGCGGTTTTTATTTTGTTATTTTGTGTAAGGATATGTATTCTCTCGAGATACAATAGTACTAAACTTGAACACATTTCTTGAAAGAAGTTCAAAATATCGATGATACCATGAGGGTATAGTAAAGGGTATGGCCAATCCCATTGGTCATGGCACCGCAATTTAAAGAGCAAGAAAAGTCAAGAAAACATATCACTGCCCATCTGTCATCGTCAATTTCTCGCTCTCTAATGAGACAAAATTGCAGGTGATTGTGCCACAGTGAGAATCCCTCTGATATTTTAGTGGGGGTACGATCCAGAAGAAGAGATTTTGCTTTAATTTTGAGTTCAATTTTCTGTCATCAAACTAATCTGTCTTTCTTCTTAATCAAAGTAATATTTTCCAGAACCTTGCTTCCATTCTAAAAGAATCCTGGTGCATTGGTGTTGAAGCTAGGTAATTGGGGTTTTCCCAAAATTTTCCACCACAACCTTGATACCAGCATAACAGTCCATAAATAAGCATTCTCCTTGAACCAAAATTTGTGTGTTGAATGAAGAATATTACGAAAAACAGAAAATGAAAAATATTCATATCCCACGAACTGTTAAATGAATAAGCTCATTGCAGGAGAATGAAGAACATGTATTATCTAAATTAAGAATACGAGTTATTGTTACACGACTATGTCAATGCCTCGCGCAGCCTTGGAACTATCCTACTTATCTTGAACATGATGATATCTCGGGTAGAAATCCCATAACAAATAAACAGCATAGACTCTGTCGTAATTACATATTTTTCACTTGTGTGATTTTTCTTCCTTCATTGATACTTCAGATCTTGCAAAATCAAAACCCTATGACCCCATTCATTTGTATGACAATTTGATATCCAATGTCTTGGAATCTTAGAAATTAATTTAAAAGTGATTCTTTAGTCTCTCTCTCTCTCTCTCTCTCTTTAAATTTGAATAAAGATTTTAAGTTGGTAAAGCCTACATTAGGAACGGGGAATTATTCAATTGATTGCAGCCAGTTCTCAAAACTTAGCAAGCTTAGCCTCAGAGTAGTCGCAGCATTGCTTCGGATGGTTTCCACAGAGAAACAACGTACTGTGTAAAAGAAAAGACACTAGCATTGTTAAATTACTCTACGCTCATTGCTAAATCTGACACTCACAAGGATTATACAATCTCAATCTAAACTAAATAATTAATAAAGATTGCTGATCAAATAAGAGGCATAAATTTTGGGTGGAGTTTATCATTGGTGCTGATCCTTGATAGGGCATACCGGTAATCTCCCTCTCATCCAAATTGTCGCTTGATAAATGTCTGCACTTTGTAACTCTTTCATTGTTCAAGGTGCCGTTTACCTGCCCATTGGAGCCCTAGCGGAATGAGATCTTCAAAGTGATCCAAACAACATTACTAGCATCAACAACGAAAGCAAGATGTATCCAAGATCCTTTCAGATAATGCCTGGAGGACCAATTGATCAATTTTACAATGTCCCATCAATCTTGTGGATTTTAAACGCATCTCTCAGCATCATATTTTGTAGGGTTTAAAGGGCATTTTTGCCCTTGGGTACTCCTGTGAGAACAGTTCAAGAGCAAAAATGCCCTTTAACCCTGTTTTGTATTTAAATGATTAGATCCCACCGGCATCCCATGATATCCTAATCAACATGAACGGCATGGACCTTCAAGGCTCAAAGTCATTCTTCAGTGCCTGTTAATTTAGCATACTCATCCTCATCTATAGCTCCCTTTTTCAATTTTTTCCACAGCCGATACTCTCGCATAAGCTCATCTTCATCTTCAACTGACTGCTGAGCACGTCTCTGTTTCGCTGTTTTCTTCTTTGTTAGAGGGGCGGCTTTTGGGGTTTTGCTCGGTCTCCGAGACTTCATCTCTTTCTCTATGGCTTCTTTCTTTGCTTGCAGGTTTTGCTTCCGTTGCTTTTCACGAGATTTATCCCTAAACAATAATGATGATTCATGCATTTAGCAAGGGCAAACAGAATACGCAAAAAATAGTAAAATACTTGTACTAGTGATAAGAATGGTTTTTATATCTCTAATTATGAAGCTTAAAATATGATTTAGAGTTTAAATCAAAATAGCACACCTACAGTAATGAAGTCTTTAGTACACAAAGGAAAGAAAAATGTTTTTTTTGGGGGGGAATTTTTGTGGATGCTAAAGACCAAAAATCAAGTCTTTTGCTTTAATAATAATAATAATAATCATAAGAATTAGATAACGTTAAGTAATGATGACAGGCATTGTAAAATAGATCATAAATTGATTTCCATCAACATAAGAAACTGAGTCATAACTGTGTTTTCTTCTGCTATATACAAGGATGGGTTTCTACCAATTAATTCTTATTCTTAATAAATTTAAGTTAAATAGCCTCCAACCCCTGATCCCCACGAACCTGGGAAAATTTTTCCCAGCAAAATTCATGTTTAACACAAATGCTGACATGGTGACTACAATAGATAAAAACATTATCTAAGAAGAACCAATGCTGAAGCAGACAAGGAATATGGTGTAACACGGATATTGTGACATGATAAGGTATATAGTGTATAAAAGTGTTATACTCGTATCTGATAAAAATGTCAAATATGTATCATACACGCATGGCTCTACTTTTTTAGCTATATGTTCATTTCATCCCCTTGAGTAATATTGGTCCAGACTCCAGATAATGCTTTCAGCCTTGGAAGGTTTAAACTAAGAATAGGGAAATTTCTTTTACCTGTACTTGATGCCCTCCAAATTAATGCCTTCAACTGGTACGAAACCTTCCGTGGACAACGAATGCTGTTTTAACTCTGACATTGAAGGAAGCTGCAGTAAGCCATATCCCATGGCCAACTTACCAATTTCAAGTTCTTTCCACCTATAAGGAAGAGTGGTTACATACGTTTGATAATAACTTATGAACAGAAACTGCTTTGTAAACAAATAATAACCACCTAAAAATATAGGAGCAGTGATGCTCTTTATAAGCACGAATATAAGAAACAAATGCCCTGAGTCCTTTCTCCATTACATCACGATCTTTTCTGGCAGCAGAACGAATCTGTAACAAGTTTTGATTTTGAATATTGGGGTCACAACGTTGAAAAATTTTAAATTGCATGTATCACTATCCCATTTGAGATTTGAGAAAGAAATGGTAAATAATGATTGGGTTGGAGCTGACCTCAGGAACAACATCAGGTGCATCATTAGAGCAACTTCTCTCTTGGAGGGGGACTCTTCTTACACGCAGGAATTCAACATAAGATTCTTCCTACTTACAAAAGCAATTGTTTTACTGAGGTAAAGGAAATGTAAAATAATCAAAAAAGGGTTACAAAAAATATATACATCTGGCCATACCTTTGGCAATAAGAAGACAATAGCATGTCCTTGCTTACCCAGCCGAGCAGTTCGCCCAACTCTATGTATGAAAACATTTGGATCTTGAGGGGGATCATACTGTACAGGACAATGATTTTCAATACATATTGGCTATCAATGTTAAAATATCATTTGAACGTCATTTTATAATTTACTTTGACTGCAATAAATAATTGTAATTAACTAAAGATAAAGAACCGTCTACAGCGAATGGCAGCATTTACACCACTGCAAATCTACCTGCACTATACAATCAACTCCAGGTATGTCAAGTCCACGTGCTGCAACATCTGTACATAGAAGTATTCCATTTGAAAGAGATGTAAATGATGCCAACGCCTTCTCCCTAGCAGCCTACAAGGCAAAGTATAATAAACAAGGAAGCACACAAAAAATCAGAATTATAACATAGTGGACAACAAGAAGAACAACAACGACACAAGAAATATGGAACTTTAACAATGACCAAAATTAAAAGCCAATTTTATACCTGCTTCATCTTTCCATGCAGAGGGATCAAGGAAAAACCTTTCAAAGTGGAAAGACGTGGAAGGACAAGTCCCCAATAGTCAATACAGGCGCAGGTCATGCAGTATCTATATTGGGATAGAAATAGTATTAGAGTAAGATGTCTCGTTCCATCATTCAAAATTTCAAATCATATTGCTATAAGGTACATATCTCACATTATCATTTTTTTGGACCGGTTCTTTATTAAGATGTCAACAAGCTGTGATGGTTTCTTTTCAGCCTCACATTCCATGTACTGCAAACTCAAAAGGAAAGGAAGAGAATGAATTTAAAAGCATAGGATCTATATAGAATATATCAAGCATCTTCTAGCCATTCATAAAATTCAAGATATATGGATTTTGGTGAGAATACAAGAGGCCAAACCCAGTGATCAGTCCTAATTGTAGTTAAGCAAAAATTGTACCTCAATTTGAAGTCCTGCAGGCGTCCTTGATGAGGTTAGTTGTTGTGATGCTTCAGGGTCATTTACTGATTTTGTCTCTGCCCGGACTTCAACCCTCACAGGATTCCTCAGCCCAGCTTTAGAAAGCTCTTCAACAGCCTCAGTTTGAGTAGCAGAGAATAGACCTGTTCTGCGAATCTTTGGTAAGAGAGATATAATGGAATTAATCTGCTTCTGGAATCCCATATCCAGTAGTCTATCAGCCTCGTCTAAAATTAAAATCTGGAAGCACAAAGGTAATCCCAGTCATCTATTCTGACCAAAGTGAAGATAAAACACCTCCAATATTCGATCATTTTCATTCAAAAATAACAGAAACCCAGATACTCTTTAAGGTATGATTGACAGTGAAACATGTACCTCCAGGCTTTTAAAATCCAATATATCCATTCGATTCATTATGTCATACAGCCGTCCAGGTGTGCCGATCAATATGTTGGCCCCTTCTTCCTCAATTTTCCTCATATCCGCTTTTACATCTGCTCCACCAACAAGGAGCATGGACTTAACATTGGCTAAAGTTTTAATGAAAGGCTGTGCAACATGGTATATTTGGGATGACAGCTCCCTTGTGGGAGATATAATTATTCCATATACCTACAGATAAAAAATAGGGAAAAAATCTTTAGAGGCAAAAAACAAGTTGAAACCTCCCACCCTCTCTCGCCGTGATTTTTTAATGCAAATGCAACAGGCTGCAATCATGGTCTTCAACAAACACAGACTGTTGTTGCTCAAATTTAGGAACAAAGTAAATGACAATGAAATTCATATTCTCAAATAATTATATTAGATATTAGAAATCTCATACCAAAATCCGTATTCTTAGTTTTCTCAGTTCATTTTTCTGAGAAATTTGAAGAAATCTCCATATCAACCGAAACCAAGTTATAGACACATAAAAATATATTTTCCAGCATATCAGCAACCCAGAAAAGCGACCAATGCTTTCAATTTCTCTAAAGCCCACTTTAAATATTCGTTTTATTTTATTTGCTTCTTCTTTCCCCAGTGGCAATTCCATCAGTACACATTTAAAAAAAGAACGTATATGAACCTGCTGAAGCTTGGGATTGGAATGGGACCGGCGGAGAATCTCAACAAGTGGAACAACAAAAGCCAGCGTCTTGCCTGAACCGGTAGCAGCGTCGACAGCCACGTCCTTAAAACTGCATAGCAAAGGTATTGTAGCGGCTTGAACCGGCGTGCAAAGCTCGAAGCCAGAATTTGACAGGGTTTCGAGAACCGGTTCAGAAAGTGGTGGGTCCAACTCAGAAAATCGCGTTCTCGTTAAGGCTTTATTGGGAAAGTCAGAGTCCATGACTTCAACTCAAAACACGGATCCCGCTGCTATTGCCTTCCGTTGATTTTGTTGCTCTCTTCCTGTGCACTAGGGTTTTAAAAATTAAACATTTTCCCGCAAGTAATGGAAAATAACATAAAGGACCCATACACATTAGGGGTGGAAATAAGTCAAATCAGACTCCACTCTAAACACGTCAAACCCATTTTGTGGGATACTACTCTGTGGCCTAATACAGGCCTTTCTTCAGACCTAGCCTGAAGCCCGTGAAAATGCCTGTTTTCTAATCAATGGGCTAACAGGTCAATAAGCTATAGGGAAAGGTCTAAAACGGGCCTAAATATAACATATGTCATAATTAACAAAAATCAATTAAAATCATAAAAAATGTTACAATCTAATTAATCAACAAATCACAACCTAATGATATAACAATTTAACTGCTAGTATTTCTCCTAAAATATTTGGTTGTAGGCTCTCAATTTTGTATTATATATGTTATCTGATCCATTTGCGTTTTATTGTTCACACATTAAGAAACGTAACTTACATTTATATATCACCTTTTTATACGCCAGCAATTAATAGACTATACTGTACATTCATCAACCAAAACTGCATATAAGCGCCAATAGAGGTTGGTTTAGTTGGTAAGAAGTTAATTTTTAACATACAGGGTTGTAAATTCAAATCCCATAGAAATTGTGTTGGTGGATGGCAAGTAAATACTTTTCTAAGCAACCCCCAAGACCAAAGGCATGCCCTAACTCTGATGGATCCTGTAACCAACTCATAAATTGCACATCAAATGGAACCAAAATGTTTAAAGCTTTGTAGGTTCAGTTCTACCAAAAGTGTTCACATAAAGTAAAAGCAAATTACACAAAGGCTATTCAATACAGATATCTTAAGACAACAGAAACAAGGCTTGAAAAAAATATAGGAAGTTTTTCATGTCATGCTCCATTTCACTCTTCACTTCCACCTGCACCAATTTCTAAAAGTACTCACAAGATGAAACATGACATTGATCCCATAATATACACCAGATACTAAATCCTAAACCCAGATTCACCACTTATTTGCTCTGTCACCCATAATTCAATCAAAGAATAACCTAGGTTTCCAATCACAAAGTGAAAGTAGAACATCATCTTTGTGCTCATAGGCACATTAATCCTATAGTAGTGATGTGATTTACAAGTTTATAGGCATCATTAGACAGATAAAATTATCACAGTTTTAGGTACATATCTACCTATCTAATAGCAGCAAGCCAGCAACATCAAACCCATTGTTCCATTTAGATAACAACTGACAAAACAAGAAGCTTTAATCTGTCAGCTTCCCTCCATATATTAAGTGGCCAACAGAACCCAATAAAGTTATGTAGCAGCAGCTAAACTATATGAATCTTGATGCTTAAGTCAGACCATATATATAATGCAAGCTTAAAATGTAGGAGAGAGAAGCCACCTGAAACAGGAGCTGGAGGAGAATGTGTAAAAATGATATAAACATATGTGTAGGTCAAAACAGCAGATAGATTGAGGCCGTCAGGAAGATCTAGATAGAGAACCCTCCCTGGAGACCAAATGAACAGATTCATGGAGTAGTACTCATCTTATGAATACTTTTTTTCCCCGACAAACTCGTCTTATGATTACCATAAACAAGGATTGGTCCAATTTGACCCCTTTCCCTCTGTGTCTTTTGCTTTATTAATTTCTTGCTCGAGCCAAACGGCGAAATCAAACCAGAGAAATATGGATACATTAAGGGCTATTATCGATCAATTATTTCCATCTTCCAAAATATATATCTGTACTGAAAATCCCCTCTCAGATTTTGGGATACAAATTTCAGAAAAGAAATCCACATGCAAACCTCAAAACTCACGTTCAATAATCACAAATTCACAATTATTAGGTTGTTTTTAATTTCTTCTTGCCTCACATTTCCAATGGAACCGAAGGTCCCTGATTTGGTTCATGCAAATAGAGCATTGATGCATACAATTCTCACAATACAAGCCACTTATTAGCAAACACAAATTTCACAAACTATTATGTAGATATATTCTGTTTTAGCTCAATTTCAGAGGAACTGTGGTATTACTCTTATGAACATGATAAACCCTGTCTCGTTTTACCACTATCAGAAGGAGAAATCAACATGCATTCACCCACCAAGCCTCACAATCATCCACACTCCACTATTTTGATACACAATAGAGCAATCAAACTCTGTTGAACCACAAATCAGAGCAAATCCAGCAGAAATCAGATAAAGGTACCTTGGAGCAACCACCGAAGCTTCAGCAGGCTTGAAGTACGACTGTGGCTCGATCGAAGCTTCAGGATCTGCGAAAGGAGACGGGCGATGACGATGAGCAACGGCAACGCAGGTGAAGCTTAAAGGCAACGGGTGACGGCGATGTGAGTGAAGCTCAAAGGCAACGGACGAACGCGATCGAGGGCACGAGTCGGAGCTCTGAGCTTCGAGGGGACGGCGATCGTTGGGTGTTGGCTGTTGGGGTTATGAAAGTCGGAGCTCTGAGCTTCGAAGGGACGGCGATCGCTGGGTGTTGGCTGTTGCTTCAGCACTGTAGCAATGAGCCTCTAAGGAGGAGGCGGCGTCGTAGCTTCAGCACTGAGCCTCTGAGGATAAAAAAACAGAGAAGTGGAGGAGATCGTGGGCATCGGAAGTTACGTCGCCGGTGCTGGTCGTTCGTCGGTGAGGGAGGCGAGAAGTTGCGGCTCCTGGTCCAGTGGCAAAATGACAGGTTACGGTCTGTGAGGCGTGAAGAGGGTTTTCTTTGTGCAAAAGAGGGGGGAAAAGCTAAAAATGATGAGTGAAATATTCGAACCCTGATGTCAGATCTTCTCCAGATAACCCTATATTTTTCTAGAATTCTTTTGTATATACTTATTTGTTTTTACATCATCTAGAGTTCTCCACACATTTTTCACATGTGTAAATTCTAGCATAAATATCTAGATATTTTAGGAGAGGATTCTGGAAGGTCGATAATGGCCGTTGGATCGAATCGATCTCAACCGTCCATTGAGGAGGTGTAGTATAAATACCCCCCAAGGGGTTCATTTGTAACAACCAAGCATTCAAACAATTCAAGCATTCTCCCAAGTTCTCCATCTCTCTCTAGTTTCTCTCTCTAAGTCTTCCTTAGTCTCCAAGAGCTAAGTTAAGACTAGTAGGCTTACTAGCAGGTTCCGGAGCTTAAGTTTGAGCAAGACTTGCTAGGCCGTACGGAGCTTTCATCAGGTAAACTCTAAGCCCGTGACAATTGGTATCAGAGCCAAGTTCCTCACAAGTTCCAGGTTCAAGTTCGAGAGAAGAGATGGCATCTTCTATGTCCGGTGTTGCTACTCCCAAACAAGGTGCTGGGAAGAAGGTCAAGGACAAGAGCACCAAGGAGGTGTTCGTTGCTGCTTTAGAGGAGAGGATGGCTTTGTTGGAAGCCACCATATCCGAAAGGGTTGGAGATGTAGTCCAGCGCATCGACATGCTCGAGTCCAGGGAGGACGTGGATGAGCTAAAGTTTGAGATGCGGGATGCCCTTCACGCAGCTACAAGAGAGTGGACTGAGGAGATGGACACTCTCAAGGCCAAGCTCGAGGCACAGGAGAGGGAAAATGCTATGCTTCGTGCTCAAATGGAGGAGCTTGTTATGCAGGTAAAGATCTGCATGGCCGCGGTGGCCAATGGAAGAGTAAGCCAAGCACCTTCCTCCTCCAAGGTAAGAGCCCCCGGACCTTCTCAATATGGAGGTACAAGGAATGTCAGGGAGATTGATAACTTCCTATGGGGACTCGAGGCATACTTCAGAGCGATGGGTATCACTGAGGAAGCACATAAGGTAAGCAACGCTACCCTCTTCCTCAAGGATATTGCTCTCGTATGGTGGCGTCGCAGGTGTGATGACGTCAACAGAGGCTCAGAGCCTGTCCAAACATGGGACGAGTTCAAGAAAGGCCTCAAGAAGCAATTCTACCCTGAGGATGCGGAGTATGAGGCTAGGGCTAAACTCCACCGCCTCCAGCACAAAGAAGGGCACATCCAAGAATATGTCCAGGAGTTCCAAGAACTACTCTTGGAAATCCCAGACATGAGCGAGAAGGATGCCCTCTTCACCTTCATGGATGGTTTGTGCAGCTGGGCCAAGACAGAGCTCAAGAGGCGAGGTGTTAAGGATCTAGCTTCCGCAGTTGCTACTGCAGAGTCCCTGGTCGAATTCAAGAAGGAGATGTCCAAGGGACCAATTGGCCAAGAAGGTCACAATGGCAACGGTGGGGGAGAACGAGAACATTCTCCCAAAAAGGACAGACCGAGCCGTTTCCATGATAAGGACCAAGCTAAGAAGGAAGATACTCCCCATAAGTATTCATGCTTCCTTTGCAACGGTCCGCATCGGGTCTTTGAGTGCCCAAAGAAGGGAAAAATCGCTTCTCTCATCATGGAAAAAGAGAAGGAGTCTGAACTTCCCACCATAAGATATCTTGGTGCCCTGGAGACGAAGAGCAAGGAGCCTCTTCAAGGGCGCATGTACGTGCAGGTCCACATCAACAACAAGCCTTTGTCGGCCATGATAGACACTGGAGCAGATTTTGTCTACATGGCCAAGGAAGTAGCAGAGGAGATTGGCCTTCCTTATACCAAAG
>JANTPZ010114400.1:0-13486 GCA_025593235.1 Vachellia pachyceras
ATGCCTTGTGAGCGATCCACACCAGAAGAGGAGCTATGGCCCCACCCAGGAAGAACCAGTTCACATTGCCATATTCACCGAGGTCGCCGAAGATCCTGCGTGGACCAACCAGACCCCAAATCACAGATGCATCGAAGAACACACGGTCCATTGGACATGTCCAAGGGCTGTCTTCCGGTAACTTTGAGGTGTCGCAGAGGTTAGGGATCGACCCCATCAACCACCATGCAGTCATTGTGTACACAAACACTGATAATATTGTTCCTACTACCTGCATTTAATGTTGGCCATGCTTGTATTAGCTTCTGGTTATAGAAACCAACATGAAGTAACTGTGATGTTATAGCTATTCGTATATAATTTTGAAGACATACGAAGGAGTTAAGCAGAATTACCTGAGCCATGAACATTGCTCTTGGGGGAATCTTCATGTAGTGACCAAGTTTGAAGTCTGCCAAAAAGGTTAGTGCTTGAGTCATGCTAATGTACCCATACACCTTGAAGCACATGTTAGCCACCGGGCGCTCTGGGTACATGTAGCCAATGACGTACTCCGTTATAATGTTTAAACCTGGTTGCTGTTCAGCAGAAAGAGATTACTTCAAAACATGGTATTCTTATTTTGCTGAAATATTTTTCAAAATTAGATTATGATGATAATGGCGATGCTTGGAAGCAATATGAACATACCTGATTTGTAGTTGCTGTGATTATACCAACTGGGAGAGTGAAGAAAACGGCGATTGCACAGGCTAGTAATACACCCCACCAAGGCAACTGAAGCGATTCGTTGTAGTACTGGACAGAAAAAAGGATTAGAGCTAGGTTCACCGCTAAGATGATGAGAAACCACCACACTGGCACTGATTTGTACTTCTTCATAAGTCTTGTATGTATGTCCATTGTTTTACTCTCTTTGAAGGCTCTTTTGCTTTGCTGCCACATTTCGCTGCATATAGTGAAATCAGTAAAAAATCATCAGCAGCTCTATCTTTCTGGAAAGTGACATTAATCCGAACTTAAAGCTGAGAGATCATATTATAGCATACCTTCCATTGAAGAGTAGAACATGCACAAGAGTAGCAGAAAGTGCAGCAAATCCGACCCCATAAGTCATTGCAAAGAAGGTGCTGAGATAAACTGGCCCATTAGTGGAATAAGCCTTCCGATCAAGATGAAAATTGGAATCAATGATAGTTGAGATGTCATATACGGAGCCATTTCCGGTGAAGAGTTGACTAGAGAATAAGGGGAAGGTTTTAGCCTTATAGACATTGAACCAGTAGGATAGGGGTGTCATGACATACATAACGAGAACGAAGCCGACAGCAACATTGGCAGTAGCGAACCAAGGGCTCACAAGTGGGCTGCCAAGGTAGGAAGAAATGGTTGACCAATCGATCCCAAAAGAGCCAATTCCTAGACCCTCTAAACCAGAACCTAATTGTTGGACGAGGATCGACTTGGGGGCAAGCCAACACACCCAAGAGAAAGAGGTCAACATAAAAAAAAGATATCCTGGAAGCAGATAATAAGCGAAGCTAGACATCATTACGATCAGGAAAAACTGAGTTCGGCCTAAACTGCCTTTCGGTCTTCCTCCATTCTCATGTAGAGCCCTGAAATATTGTTTTTCACATGGTTAAATCAGAATGGTTTTAATTTTTCTTGTACATGCGCCACACACACACACACACAGAACAGTAAGAAACCTGAATAATGAGACTTGAACAAGATTAGATGGCCACCACATTTCCCCTGGCTCAACCAAAAATTTCCTGAACAGTCCTGCCCAACCAAACCCTAGCACCTATAGAACAAATAAAAAGTCATTTTCCATGCGATAGTGGAGCCAATTTGAACTATTATTTTCATTCAAAATCTTAAAAATATGCCTGCATGAGTGAAGAACGAGTTGGAATGGTACGTACCTGAGTGGTAAGCATTACAAGAAAGGCTGGAAGAAAAGTAAGCTTTCTTTTATAAAGAAGCTTGACGGCACTTAAGATATGAGTGGCATAAACGGAACCGGCACCGCAATTGGCAAAGATGGTGATGAGAACATGCTCCTTAATATTGAAAGGCCCAGGGTTCAGAGAGAACTCAAAACGTGTATCCTTGAACACCGGGCGAGCCGGCAACGTTTTTGCCATCAGGTGGCCGATCGGAACGATGGCAATCTGAACACAAACGGAACTCACACTCAATGGTTGCTTTCTGTACCAGAAGAACTGATTCACAAACGACAGCAACACGCAAGAAACGACACCAAGAACCCACATCCTGAAAGTGAGAATAGGCATGGTCGGATCATCTGTTTTAGGCACTGTGAGTTCAACTTGTCTGATCAAACACTCGTCGGAAACCTCCTCTGAGGTCATTTTTGCCTCACCATCCTCGAGAGATTTCTGTTTATCCATGGCTGCAACTCAGAGACGCTGCTCTAAAACTCCAAAGATGATATATATCGCTTTGAAGTGCAGTAGGAAGTTGTGTCAGTTATATATATGCTATGAATGTGTCGTCGCGAGAATAAATAGATTTGATCAGCCTACCAGTTTTAAATTTGAATTTTAAAATTAGTTAAAAGATATTCGGTTGAATATTCTTCTAGGATAGATACTATTTTGTAATTTGAATTTTATCTTCTTAAATTTTAGGTTACATTTTATTTTTTTGAATTTTAAAATAAATACGCATGATTTGGCATTATCCTTTCAATTTCAGTGAGTTTAACCTTTTTTTAAGTGCATAAGATAACTTCGCTCAATAGTAATATATTTACTGGCTCTTTTTGCTGTATCATTGTTATTAAACAGTTCTTCTGTATGTTTAAAAAATTAATTAGCGCATCAATTTTAATCACAGTTTTTGCCACATTTTAATCATCAGTTACAGCTTGATATAGCTGTAATTATCAGTGTTATTTCATTGAATATAGTAACAATAGTCATAGCTTCTTAATAAAGAGATGGATTATAACTCAATTAATTATCAGCATATTATGATTTAACAGAATCTGATGTCATTTTCAGTGGTCCAACATAATCATAAGATTTTAGTAACGTAAATTTTTATCATTGAAAAAGTTCATATAGATAAGATTTAACTGGAGAATTGTGCCTGGTGAATAAAGTAAATATTGCTTAGTTTTCTTATCCTTTTTAAATCCCTTATTTGCAAAAAGATATTGCACGTTAATAAATTAAATATCACGGTATCATTATATAGTTTATTTTTATACAATATTTTTTATTAGGTAATACATTTAAACCGATCGCTCAAATGATATGACTTATTATAAATTTTATTATATGTTGATTTATTTTGCAATATTATATGTTAAATGCAAAATATAATTAAAACTTCAATAACTACCCTTTATTCTATTAATTAATTTTTGTTATAAAATATAATATATGGTGTGGATGTTCTTATAATTCATATAAAGATATTGTAAATATATAGTAATCAAGGTAAAATCAGATATTATTTTCTAAAAATCGGTTATAATTATTAGGAAATCTTATTAGTCATTAAAGGCATATGCTCTCATATTGTATATAAATACCATTCTCTAGTTATGAAGAATGCGAACGATTGAGTATATCAAAGTGGTGCTCTGATACCATTCATCAAGGTGGTGCTCTGCTACCATTTTCTTCCTTTCTCTCAATCTTTTTTACCAATCTCTTATATTCTCAAATTCCCTTATTTTATAACAATTTTCAGTTTTTCATTTTTTTAGTTTCCGCCAAGATAAGGTCAACCCTTATATTTTTTAAGATACTAACACAATTCAGAAACACGAACTGAGAATCTGAATACGGCAACGAATCAGCGGTTGTTTCTTAGAATAATTACGGGCTCATTTATAGATAGAAATAGACGAACCACGTTTATAAAAAATCTCGGTTCTGAGATATAAAGACAAACCCATGTGAGAAAGAGAATGGATAAATGCTAAATTAAAAGGTGTTAACAAAAATATTTTTAAGATTTTTTAAAAAATAGTAATTTGTTTGATGGAGGGATAATCAAAGTTGATGATAAGTGGTGCAGGTCAGTTCCGCAGCAAAAGGGGTTGAAGTATGCGATCATGACATTACCGGTAATGGTGGAATTACACTACCGGGACTCTTCACCTTTTAAGAAGCACCCATTGAACATATGGTTCTGTATTTTACGGTCATGGTATATTCGTCTGCGAACGATATTATCTCAGGATGGCTGAGTTTTACGACACTCGTATTCTTATCAGTTCCATCTTTTCTTCAACCACTTGTTTTGGCCATTTGCTTCAAACTACTGTCCCTATATTTTGCTCATCGTTGGAGGTACCACATTTAAAGAAAAATGTCCTCCTCCAGTGATTCGTCTCCAATCCCTACCCAACCTAATCCCATCCCTATGATTTGGCATAATAAGGAATATGAATAAATTCCCTTGACGTACAGTACAGCAGCACGTAGAATATATATTGTACAATAATATAGACCATGCCTTTCAAACGTTAAAAACGATAGGAGGCACTCTCTTCTACATCTTCACACCTAAATTAAATCAAATGATATTGCATCGGTGCAGAACTTTAACCCATAAAATATGAAATCACCGTTTCATCGTTCACAAGTCACTGTCATGACCGAAAGCTTTATTATCAAGATGGAGAGAGAGGAGATGGAGAGCTATAATCGTCAGATCGATCTTAAAATACTTGACAAAGATATGTGGGTATTCTTCTGATAGTCAAGAATGGAGTAGATGGATGGGTTTGGCAAGAAAAAGACGTTCACGATGCGAAGCTCTCTGTATAAAATGTGCTTATTGCTTAACACGTTAGCTCCGAGTAAATTAACCCAACCAATTAAGGCACAACCCCGATCGTTCACTCTATCCAGCGTATTATAAGGGAATAAAGTGTGTCTGCATATACCTGTATAATAATTATGTGTGTGTGTGTGTGTGGATGATGGTGGATATTATTCTTGCACGGGGACCAAGAGGAATGTTTGTGGGGTCCCATGGGTGGAAAAAGTGGAGAGAGAGTCAATGTGGAGGTTCTTTAATTGGCTTTCTTTCAACATAAGAAAGAAAAAGGAGAAGGAAGCCCCATGTGGAGGATATGGTGTGAGTTAAAATTAATGATGATGTACGCAAATGCAGCAAAATGTGGTTGAATGACCCTTCCAACAACATAAAAAAAGCAACATATCTACCATGCAGGTCTCACAACACATGGAAACCCATTTTCTTCTAATTTAAAGTCCTGTTTCCCCGCATTCATCGTTGGCTTTAATTACATATTTACCTACCCATCGTCCTGTTCACTCCATTTTAATAAAAAATAAGAACGCTAGTGCTTGGCTTCTGATGCTATTCAAAGGCACATAATGCACCCATCTGAGAATGCGGTGAAGAAATACTTTTACCAACAATAAGTTGTTTAAAAGGGTTGAAGCGGAGTACATGCTTAATTATTGCTGATTTATTAATAGCCATTCTTGCTTAATTTAGATCCTAGTGGCTAATTCGTGAGGACTGCTTTAATGGGTGGAAAGAATCTGTGAGAACAATACGTTGCTCATTAAGATCTGACAATACTTCTGACCAGTTGGCAAGGGGAAAAAAAACGAGACGAGGGGAAAAAGAAGAGAAAAGAAAAGGGACAGATAGGTGTAGACTACTTTTGCTGTAAAGGATTTGACAACCATCATTCCGAACTCCCTTTATGTTCGAGGTTTTAATTTTTAAACCCATAAATATAATCACCAATTCCAACCCATCCACATACACATGAAGCATTCATTGAATTCGTTTAATTACCATATTAGAACTTTCAACCTGCAGATCGTAGCTTGACCGAAACCTCTCATCAGCTTACATATGACAGACTACTATATATCTTCGTACCCGACAACAAAAAACAGCAGTTTATGTGCGTACGATGACGTGCCGAGGGTAAACCATGATGGAACTGTTGAGGCAACTGTGAGAGAATAATATCGGTACATATAACAGTATCAAGAGCTATATATATACAGTTATCGTCACATATATATCACTTATAATTAAGCTCAGATTTTAAGAGGAAGTTTATGACATGCATCCTGACGACGCTACGTATAACCTGAAAAGAATTCCGAGTTTCAGTATGCAACCACATGACGACATACAAACTTCTGGTTCAAAATGCGAAATTAAACGGGGGAAGTAGGGAAAGAAAAATTGATAATAAGAGGAGATCTTTACCATAAATGAAATGGATTAAAGTACTATAAAAAGAAGTCACATACCCTATTTATGTTAGCGGTTCGGAATATGATCAATTCAAACAGTGACTCACTAAATTTTTAGGGCAAAAGGAAAAAGAAGAAGATCAGAAGGTGAAATAATGAAGCAGCTAGAAAGAACACCAAACCCACCTTAGCTTTTTCGCTTTTTCTTATAGCTTTCCTGTCCAATAATAATATTTTTACCACGATCCTCCACCTAACATGCCATTCCAAAACCCCGTTGATTCGGCATGGCTTCTATTCTGCTCATAATGATCATCAATACTACTTGGAACCTGCTTCAAATCCTCAGTAGGAAACAACAACCTCGCACCACCATCGTCGCCACTATTTCCCTCGTGAATTCCAGAAATACCTCCGTACCCATTCGCAAACCCTTCAAGACTGAAACTGAGCCCTGAAGGAGGCTTAAAATCTTGCAAACTGGGAAACCCATCACTTGAATTATACATTGCTGAACCGGAAGAATCCGACACCGCCGACATAGGCATCAAAGAACACAAAGTCATCGTCCTTGACGACTGAATTGATCCAGTTTTCAGGAGCATTAGGGAGGATAACTGATCGTGATGACGAGAAGGTGTAGTAGTCTTGTCTTCAGTGCTAAAAGGAAGCTCGATGAATTTCGATATGCTATTGTTATAGTCGTCGGGAGGTGGTGGTGGGCATGCTAAGTTAAGATCTTGGCCTTGCTGGATCTTATTGGGGTTCAGATCAGGAAGCTTCTTTGATGAGGATGAAGAACAAGTTGAAGATCTCTTGTTCTTTCGAGAGCCTCCACCCACGGGAACATTTCTCAGGGACCCACCTTCGGTCCAGTACCTTCTACAAGTCTTGCAGAAGTATCTTGGCTGAGAGAGGCTATAGTTATTGTAGTAGCAGAATTTAGTGTTGGTTGAATTGCACCTTGGGCAGTTCAGGGCTTGATCTTTCTGAGGCTTTGCCTTTCTTTCGCTCGTAGGAGGCTTTAGAATTGAACCTTCCAGCCCTAGAGGCTGTTGTTTAACCACTCCAATCCCCTGAAATATGTTCATCCAAAATTTAATTAGCAACATATATATAACCAAAAAGAGGAAGCCAACAAGAAGATCAAACAAGGACGCTTCTCCTTTTACAAAGGGATTCACAGAGCACAACAGGTAGCAACGATACAGACAAATTCATTCGCTTTTCCTGGGGTCCTTCTACCAGACATTGGAAAGGAAGAAAGAATGGGAAGAAAAGGATCTTAAAGAGACACAAACTTAGCGGCAAACATTGAATTTTTTTTGGGGGGGGGGGTTGAGCCTTAGCAACATATATGTGTTGTCTCTCAAGAGTTGAGAAGTGGTTGGAAAAAGTAAACTTCATCACGCATCAGAACTCGGGAACTAATAATCGAAAGAAATTGCGAAACCCAAAGAATATCTTTAATTGAGATTGTTCACAGAAGAAATCTGAGATACGCAAGGAAAACCGGGGAACAATAAAAGTTCTGTGGTGTACCTGTGCCCACTGAGCTGTGTCCATGGATTAAGAGGAATGAGAAAAAGCTATGGAGTGCTGAGAGATAGGAAAGAGAGCCACTTTCTAAAGGTTGGGTGTCAAAAGCAGGCGAGTGTGAAAAGCTCTGAGAGTTGGGGATATAGTGGTGGTTCCATGTGTTGCCCACTAGCTATGCCTATATTCACTCCAAGGGCAGCGTAGTCTTTTTAATGTATGTGACTATTTGGCACTCATGGGAAATTTTGTATTCACGGCTACATGCATATATATATGCATTTTTTCTATATAATAACTAAAGTATATCTCATAGTCTTCCTTTTTATGTGTTTCTGACTGTGCATGCTCTTGAGTTTAGTCTGTTAATTCTTCCAACTACTATACAAAATGCGCTGTCATTGATTCTTCAGTTTCGTACGTACGTACATGTTTTTACAGTATTGTTAAATCTGTCAATTGTAGTTTTCGTTTACGCTAGCTAGTTTTATGCACAGTATCCTGATAACATGGCTTTTCACGGTCTTTAATTATCTCAATAGCCTGAATAATTTGTCTAAATACTAATTATTTTCTCATAAATGTCCTTTGTTTTCATATTTCCTAAATTCTTTTAAACAGTATTAACTCTGTACACGTTAAGGAATCTTATATTTAGGATAATTTTGAAAAATTCTGAAATTTTGCGATAAATATATAAAAATTAACTAGTTTTAAAGGAATTCTTTGATCAAAGTGAAGTTATTTTTTCAATCCATGTGAGGTTACTAATAGATCCTTATAATAAAAAATTAACCATCAACCCTGAAGGGGGGGGAATGTTGGCTTCCAACGAAACTTCAATTGGTCCAAGTCGGACCACTATATATAATTTGTGAATAATGTAATATATTATATATAAACTTTATTTCTGCACAGGAAGGTTGAGAATAAGACCCACTGGCTCTGGGTTAGCGGGGAATCTCCCTGTGAACTTTAAAATTATGTGAGCGTGTATTGATCTTGATAACATTTATGCGGGTCTTAAAGGTCCGTTCAACAGTGTTTTTTCATAAAATAAAATAATTTATTTCATATATTTACCTCGATTTATGTAAAAACATTTCTCCACCGCGTTCCCAAACGGACCCATTAAATAAGCAAGTCACCAATGATGAGTGGAATCTGATATAACATGTAAGACTGGAAACAGTTTGTTCGGGATTTACGTGACCAATGAGTGAAAATGCACGGTAAGAGGTCAAAGAAATAAAAGTAAAAATCAATGGAAGAAAATTGCTTATTGATGGCATATGAACAAATATAAAACTAAGGAGTTTATGTATTAATTACTGAAGGGGCGATGCACGAGGACCAGATGATGAGACGAGAAGGGGTAGATTTGCGGGACGGAAAGTGAGAGTAGTAGAAGAAAGGGCACTGGAAGAGAATAATAAGAGGGACGGACAGGAGCGCTGCTGCATAACATTACTGCAAGTGACAGACAAAACCAATTATGAGAATACAAATATGTATAGTCTAATCAATTCTTGCATGCATCCACATAATCTCAGTGCAACTAATGTGCTCAGTATACTGTTTTTGTTGTCGGTCTCTGTACAGTGCATGCTGAACTCGCAAATTCCCCCAGGTAAGGAAAAAGGGATTATGGTATTTTATGTCAAACCAGAATATGAGAGTGATCACTGATCATCAGCAGCGCTATGCCACGTTTCTGGGACCCAAGAAGCATACAGGATCTACCAGGTCTTGTCCATAAAGCATGAGTTATATATATATATATATTGCGGTGAGGTTACCGAGCGATTAGCTCACTGTTTTGTGGGTTGTTGAGTTTTTACTTGGTATATATGGATGTATGTTCACCCACATGCATGGCTGGTGCCCAGAAGAAGGGGGGTGAAACTACATGCCTTATTTTTTCAAGGCGGGCAGATGGATGAATGGAAACAAGAGATGATTGGTTTGTATTTCAATTTGTTGTTGATTGGATGGATGCTTGTTGAGGTAAGGGAGGAGGGAATAGATTTGGGGGTGGGGAGTGAATAAATTAGATGAGAGGCATTGTGATGAAGAAGTCAAAGATGTGATGATGGAAGGGATGAGATCTTAACAAGCATACGGTGGCGGCATGCATCATCAAAGCCGTCTCCCACGGTGCCTTTGTCCCCTCTCTCTGTTCTTCCAATGGGACCACCACCCACCACCCCTACCCTCCTCCCAAAAAAAAAACAGAGAGGGAGAGTTCAAAAGCCAGGCTCGCCCTTTGCCATTACCTTCTCTTTGTTCCTCTGTTACCAATAATCTTCCTTTTCTTTCTTATGGGGACAGTCTAAATGTATGTTTGGGAAATCTGCCGGGAGAAAGGGGTTACGACTTCTGGGGTGATTTTATGGATTTTAAGTACATATTTCAAGATGATTTTTATGAAGTTCGAGATGATTTTATATTGTCTTACGTGCACTGTTTAGAAAAATGAGTTCCCGAACAAACGCTAAATTGAAGTATTGTTGCTTTACTTGGTCATTAAATGCGTGTACACACCTCTCCTAACGGAAAAGCCATTAAACTTCAATCAATCATGTGACGCTAGATTAACCCACTTCCAACTTTATCAACTACGCATGTGTCTGTGTCTTTGCTTCCTTGTCATGTTCCGTAAGATAGCTACAATCTCATCAGTCTCTTTTCTGCTCATGCAGAACACCATACCATCTCTGTATGTAAATCACTTCCACGTCATTATCGCATATGTCATGTCAAGTAATGCATTAAATTGATAAAAAAATTTACATTGGCCCTTTTTAAATCTCCCTCCGCTCTCTACATTTGCAAATCACTCCCACATCTCTCTTCCCTCCCTCTCTCCAATAGAAGTTGAATAGAGGAAAAATTTAAAATAAGTCATTAACTACCCTACAAGTTATTTATATTTAGAATCTAGAAGTGAATTTTTTTTCGTACAAGACATGGTAGTAAGAAAAACACTCTCTAAGTAGGGTGTTAATCAAAAGTGATAAGTTCCTTGAAACCATGATATCTGAACTGTCCAAATCTGATTTGCTACTTGGAATCCATATTCATGTTTCCCGTTCTCAGGTGATCGGCTGCCTGATTCACTGAAACTTTCTTTTCATATAAAAATTTTAGGTAGGGGGTTGGGCTCACCCACAAGCTAAAGGTAGGGCGAAATCTCCCTTCCTCTTAGGTCATACAAATATTGAGCAGAGCAAGATTCACTGAAACATTCATAACCTGCTTCTTGCCAAGGGGTTCACAGTAAAACCCAACGAGGGATCCTATTTTGGGCTTTACTGTTCTCGTGAGAGGATTCTTGCCCCCTTAAAAGCATCAGCACAACTTGCCCGTATGTTTCGTTGGGCCCGAAAGCCCACAATGAGAGGAATCCCAGTAATCTGTGGCGCCAAAACTGATTTTCGCGCCCTGAATCCATCTCCCACGAAAAAAAAAACGCGCGAATCCAAATTTGCGCGCCAAGGAACTTCCGTAATAGTTTAAGGTCTCCAGTACAGCCTCCCCCATCTAGACATTTCTCGCATCTACTGCCCTGGTCACTCCATTGTCGAGACCATCAATGTCACTCCGACGAAGGACTCACGCGCTGAAACCGGGATCCAAGTCTCCTTCAATCGGTAAATCGTTCAATTGCGATGACGTGTGCTGCGAAGAATGTGGGTCCGGCCACTCGCCGGCCAAGTTGATTCTTTGCGACAAATGCGATCGAGGATACCACCTGTTCTGCCTCAGACCCATAATTGTTTCTGTGCCTAACGGGTCTTGGTTCTGCCCCTCTTGCTCTAAACTCAAGAAGCCCAAGTGTATGTTCACCACATCTTTGTTCATCTATACGTTGTCTGAGTGCTATTTGTACCTAGACGTCGAACCATATATTTGTTTACTGCGGGGTCTGGATTCGGGTTTCGATTGGATTATTCTGCTCTTTTCTGCCACTTCACTTGAAATTGCTTAGGCTTCATTTTCTAGTTTATTTATTCCGTTAGAGATCTGTATTTTTACCGTTAGATCGGTTTCGGTCGTCTAATGGCAGTGGTTAAACCAAGAAATTGAATTCGAGACTTTTCCTAGGTTTTTCTTCTTATTGGCACGAATAAACACAATTACAAGCTGAAAAATTGCTAATTCGTGCATTGGCAGAGATCGATGATAGTTTGCTATTTGAAAATCATCTATTCCATTATTTCTTTTGGCTATTTCAAGATTTGTTTGTCCCGTTTTCCTTAATATCTTCCCTGCGCCAAAAAATACTAATACTCTCCCGGTGAAAATGCAGCTTTTCCTCTAGTCCAGACTAAAATTATTGATTTCTTTAGCATTCAACGATCGCGGCAAGCTACTCAAACATACGGTCAAGGTAAAGGGAACATCTATACATATTCAGTTCCTCATTCTACACACTTAATTAAAGGGGAAAAGCAGAATTCTAATGGAAGGTTTGAGTCTAATTAAAGTATAAATTTCCATGTTTCTTGAATTCAAGATACCCGAAAAAAACGGAAGCGGGCAACAAGCCTAGTGGTGTCGAAAAAGAAACGAAAGCTGCTGCCATTCTGCCCAAGTGAGGATCCTTCAAGGAGATTAGAACAGATGGCATCTCTGGCAACGGCATTGACAGCAACTAGTACAGAATTTAGCAATGAGCTTACTTACATGCCTGGAATGGCACCGAGATCAGCTAATCGTGCGTCTCTTGAAAAGGGTGGGATGCAGGTAACTTGATTTATCTTTGCTATAGGTTCCAACAAGATACGGTACAATGCTAAACAAATGCCCCTAAAATTAAGTCAACTGTGCTTGCCTGAACTCAGTGAGTCAGACCCAATAAAATAAGTGGTAGTGGGAGAGCAGGCCTTCAATTTTTATGTTGACTGATGAGAGGAAGAGAAACTAATGATCATCTGCACTCATCTTGTATATGTCTGCGGAATCTATGTGATTACACCGTTTATATGCAAAACCAAAATTCAGCTTTTAAGATTGTCGTGGACAAAATATTGGTAATTCAGTGAAATGTCTATCTGTTTGTGATTCAGGTTTTGTCCAGAGAAGATACAGACACCTTGAACTTGTGCAAGAATATGATGGAAAGAGGAGAATGTCCACCCCTCATGGTTGTTTTTGATCCACAAGAAGGGTGTGTATCCATGTGAATTAAGCTTTTGGTGTCCTGTATTCCCCCCTCCACATTGAATTCGACTTTTTAGCTTCTGTTCACGCAGGTTCACCGTTGAGGCAGATAAATGGATAAGAGACCTAACAATAATCACAGAGTATGTTGGAGATGTTGACTATTTGAGGAATCGTGAAAATGATGACGGTGATAGCATGATGACACTTCTTTCCGCTTCCGATGCCTCTCGAACGTTAGTAATCTGTCCGGACAAAAGAAGCAACATCGCGCGGTTTATCAACGGCATTAACAATCACACACCGTAAGCTTGTTTTCTGCCCTTAATTTTATTGCGAGTGAGTGTCGAGATGATTTCTTGATGGAAAAGAAACTCAAGAGTACGACTTTGATGCTGCAGGGAAGGAAAGAAGAAGCAGAACTTAAAATGCGTGAGGTTCGACGTGAAAGGGGAGTGTCGGGTTCTACTGGTTGCGAACAGAGACATCGCAAAGGGGGAGAGATTGTACTATGACTACAACGGAAGTGAGCATGAGTATCCAAC